>VUQG01044010.1:101896-130915 GCA_015106755.1 Etia nguti | reverse complement strand
ATGCTAATAACCTTTGCTCTTTTTTTTTTTTTTTACCATGCACATATGCATCTGTGTCAACATGGCTTTCCCTTTAATGTTTTTATATACAGCTGCGTCGGCATGAGCAGACGCGAGGTGGTCGAGACCCCGTAGCGGGCGCTGATTCTTCATCGCGGCACAGTGGGACTGGACAGGACAGCGGCTTCGGCAGCGACAGCGCTCGCATCCGTATTGTGCAAATAGAGCAACAGAGCGGGGCCAGTCACCACTGCATTGCCAGACCCTCCCACAAGTCGACCATTACCAAGAATCTAAGCTTTATCCCTTTTGACATCTTTCTCACTGCTAGTAGGCTGTCTGTGATGACCTATGCTTGCTCAAGCCCTCCAAAGGCAATTCCCTCTCTGTTGGATATTCCCGGCACACCGGAAAAGATGCAGCCTGGGGATAAGGTAAATAAGAAAAGCTTGTCACATGGAAGCGCTTGCACGCATAGGTTTCTGGATCTCTTTGTTATCCACGTGTGTAGAATTATAATAGAAACCATGTACAATAGCATGCAGTGTTATTATGTTATTATAAGAGTTATAATGTTTTAGTTATACAGCAGGTTGATTTTGTACAGTTGTCTAATCAAAAATAGAATTTGTAATTATTTTGTGTGTCTGATAAAAGTAGTTTCATACAGTCTAAATTGTAACAACTCAATTTAATATAGTGTAACATGGACCATCAGTGCTCATCTATCCACATAATAACATTAATATACTGTGTATGTATTTATGCTGACAAATCATTTCAAAAGCTTCCCACAGTCTAAGCAGATGTGGAACTCAAAGACATCCGGGCACCAGTTCAACACAAGCCCACTCAAGATAGAAATAACCGTGATGGGCATTTGGAGCTGATAAATTAAACTTGCTCACATCTACACAGGGTGCACATTATGTTTTTTGGTTCAGGTTTTTATAAGCAGCACCAAACAGCCCAATTTGATAAGTATCAATAAGGTCAACAGAACCAAAGTAAGATCCTCTAATTAATTTCAGTGATTTCATAGGAATCCTGCTGCAGTACTAAGAGATTCCTTTTTATCTGATTTAGGTTGGAAAGAGTGCCCTCAACCAGCCTGAGACCAGCCTCCAGCCTGAGTCACATTCAGCCTCGGCATCCCCAACTCCAGACCTGCCTCCAGCTACCCAGAGTTCACTTGCTGGCTTGACTGCTGAGGACATCCTCAACAGCAACACCTCCCAGCCAGCCTCCCCACTGTTGAGAGGCAGCCTGCTCTCCCTGGATGGCCTGCCTACTCCGACACGCTCCTCAGCCCGCCAAGCACTTGGTGTAACCATAGTAAGGCAGCCTGGGAGAAGAGGGGCTGGCGACCAGGTGTTGGAACCCCTCTTGTACTTACAGGTGATGCAACCTTCTGCTCTGCTCAGCTGTCACCACCGCAAACAGAGGATGGAGCTGTCTGTGTTTGATGTGTCCTTAAGAGGAGTAGCTGCTGACTACAAGTGTTTAGGTGAGAGAGATAAGTAAATATGTTCCACTGATTGGCTGGGGATACTTTTAAAGGGTAAATGGATTTGAATTTTGTTATTAAACTGTAGATCCTGGACAAATTGACTGCCACCTCCCCCCATGAGTCATATTCACTCAAACTAATAAATGTGAAATTTCCTGATGTTGACATGTATGCCCTTTTATTTTTCTATTCATGTCTTTATGTGCCTTGTTTTGTTCAGACCCGGGAAAGACTCTACCAGAATCTCTGGACTACAATGTGTTTTGGCTTCAGACAGTAGCAGGAGAGGTGGACAGTAAAACGGGGATTCCTCCCCCTCTGCTCTGCCTCCAGATTAAAGATTTCTTAAATGGACCAGGTGGGAATCGTGCACGCACGCACACACCTTTGTATACTCATTTAACAAAAGGGGGCAGTTATTTTTTTGAATTTATTTTGAATTTACTTGGATTTAAATTTGTTTGATGATCCCAAACATTTAAGTGGGACAAATATACAAAATTAAGGGGGTAAATACTTTGTCACAGTGTTGTATTTTAGTTAAAACAACAACAACGTACTTCATTTTTAGCACTGACTTACACAGCATCTTCTGGTGTATAATCCCTTCCAAAAATACCAGATTTAGCTCTGGGTTCATTTTAGTCAATTTACCTTAATCCATAAGTTTTTTTTTTCTTTTCGTGTGTAGTCTTATAACAGCAGTTCAAACTGTAATCCTTAAACACAGCAATTTCACAGCCAACGTCTGGTATATACTGTACAGTCCCAGAGTAAACACACATGTGAGCACGTGATGAGAATTTTAACTAATTTTATGAGTGTTTGCTTCAGAAAGCCGCTGATATTGCTGATGTCCGTTTCTTTGAACGGTACAATACAATCCCCTGTGGGTTTAAGCGTGTAGTCTCATGCTTCTTTGAATTTGCCTGTCACTGGGTTTGGTTCTCTATTTTTAGGTTGATATGATATCCATATGAGTAGCTTTAAGCTAAGGTTTTTGACCTAAGGGTGTGGTTGACATTCTACACAAATACAAGAGCAATAAATAAAAGTGTGAGTGGGCCTTTGAGTCTCTGTGTGCACAACCTTTTTATCCCTGTGAGTGTGTGTAGGCGCAGAACATCCTCCCAGAGTTCAGCTCCCTGAACCCAGGCCAGATGTTGCAGATGCATACGCACTGACACCTAACTACAGACATACTTTGACATATAGCCCGTCTTTCTTCCACATGCATACAATCATGAACACATACTGTGCGTGTATACCAGGAGCCTCAGGATGGACTGTAGGTGTTATTGATGATAGTTTAGCAAAGCATATCACTCCCTTGCTCCCACACACTTTACTTCCTGCTGTCAGCTGAAAGCCCTTAGCTGCTCTGTCCACCTGGAGGCCCACAACACAATACAATGCAGCTCTATGTACACCCCAACAATCACACAGTACAAGCAAACACAACCAGATCCATCAGTGACGCAACTAACCAATGAGTGAGACCTTTGCACGAAGCCAGATTGCATAACTGTTTTAACAGATTTTAAGGTATATGGCAATAAATAATACTTCACAGTATATACATTAAGGAGTGGAAAGAGAGTGTCCTGAAACATTGGTATGCACTGATCTTTAATTTGCTTGTGGAAAAGGGTAAGAAAGAGGAGCAGTTATAGTTCAGGTGTATTAAATAGTTTCTGTTTATTTGTTTATTATGTTATTAAAAAGTGTATATGGCTCAGTGTTGATTTTTCAATTTTACATAATTTATTTATAGAATCCCTGTCCTTTTCACTGAACAGAGTTATATCTCTAATGATAATTATACTGTAGTTATATCTGATTCCTGAGTGTAGCTGAAGTGAAGATGCCAATAATGTGAAATTACAGTCAGGTGTTTCCCTTGAACTACTAAAGAGATGAGCTATCTCTCTCAGTAGGATTAGCTGCATCACAATCACTCACATTCATTCTCTTTACACACAAACACACACACACACACACACACAAAACCATCCCAAATGACTCAGACAGGATCCAGGCTCAGTGTGAGGTTGCTCCAGGTCAGGCTCTGCTGGAAATTTCGAGAATTGACCACACATGCTACTGGTTCTTCTTCACCCCTTCAACCACACAGTCACACACACCGACACATGCTTTCATACACACACTTTCAGATTTGTGTTGTTTAGTTGGATAACTCTCTGGGGAAGATAATTATCATCTTCAAGGCTGGGGGAGAAAAGGGAAGAAGTTACGCAGAGCAGAAGAATCCAAATACCGGAGTTGGTTTTTGTAGAAAACCCTTATTCACAAAATGTTTGGACAGGACACTGACAAATTATTTTCTAATTCATAAATGAATCACTAAGTAGTTCAAGAAATGGCTTGACTAGGATTGACTAGCTGAAAACTGGATTAAAAAGAACGAACACATTTAGCATTTAATTCATTTGTCCTCCTGTTGTTTTTACAGGTGATTTATTTGTGTGTAAGTCTCTGTAGCCATGTGTGCACTGCTATGTGTATCATGTTTGGCGGCCCCTACTTTGATTTGACAGTTCTTCACATTTAATTTATCTCAGCCCAGCACAAACGGAGAGAAGACAGCCGTGAGGCCACATCTTGCTGTGTGTTTACAGCAATATGCTCGCAATTTCAGCAGCATTTATTCAGCAAGACCAATCAAACCGGCCCTCCCAAGGATGCTGAGTGGGAAACACTTGTAACATGTGTACTGTAAACTGGATGGTGTTTCAGCATTGACCCCCACTCAGCAGCCGCTCATCAAATACACGCGCACACTCACATAAACATAACTAATGCCGATGCTTACAGAACGTCAGCCTTTTCAGAACTACTTGAGTTCAAGGCTTGACCAGCAGAGACATAGATGATAAAGTCCTGAGTGGATCTGTTTTTTTCAACTCGAGCAGCGACCAGTGAGCACACAAATACGCATACTTTCCCTCCCTCCTCATTTTTTGTTAGTCATATCCAGCGCTGCAAGTCCAGAATTGTAACTGCTACCACTTGAAGTCGAGATCCGCCTTTCCTCTGTAAAGAAGCAGCAGGTGATAGATTAGCTTGAACAAATTGGAACCACTGCTCTCTGTCCCTGGTTTCTGTCAAACCAGAGTTCGTAGGAATGTTGTCATTTACTGTATACAAGGGTGTGCCCCTCCGAACCATCCAGAACCTCTCTAATTCAAGTCATCTGAGTGACTTTTTTGTAATGTTGGGAATCAACAGGTACCCCCCAAAATGTTGTTTGCCCTTCCAAACCCAGAAAGAAACACACGCCCTTCACATAGGAGGTCCCGTGTAATTTGACACATTGCCACCTGTGTCAGAGACAGGCTTTCCACTGTCAAGTGTCAAGCATGGAAGTCAGCTAGAGAATTCAGAGGGGAGGGGGTGGGAATGAAAACAATGTTTCTGGTGGTTACGCATAATCACATATACCAATGCCAGGTTCAAAGTGGGGACAGCATCACACGTGACCTCCCCAAAAAGCCACAGTAACCTGGGTAATAAACGTATTTGATCTCCCACACTACTTTGCAGAGGGGCGTGTGTGTTTGTGCGTGTGTGTGTATACCTCTGTTAGACCTTGATCTTCCACTTTCTCCAGTGCTAATAGAGGCTGACACCTGAGAAGGGCCAGTCTGTGAGTCCCTGCAGCCTGTTCACATTAAGGCCTGTTATTTAAAAGTATGCGAGCACCACCTTTCAGCCTTCAGGCTGGACTTTTGCTATTTGCACAGGCCTTCTACTGACAGTCGCCAGTTTAAAATATTTGTTACATTCAGGGCAGACGTCAGAGTGTTTTCAGCTAAATCATTCGTATATGGGAATCTCATTGCTGTTAACGTACTGTTTCCAGTGCCCCTGCTTGGTGACAAAGGTTTCACCACATTTCTTTCAATATTTATATTTCTTGCCTTTAAAAAAAATCCCAGTCACGCATGGCCCCTGCTGGCATGCTGCTGGCAGTTTAAAATAAGAGTGACATTTATGTTTTTCTTTCACTTTACAGTATATATGGTTGAGGGAAGGCTTTATCGGATGTCACATCTTAATCCGTAAATACAGAATTTACACTTTACTCTGTAAAACCTAAAAGCCTTTCTTTCCCTCTTGAGGTTTAAGTTTCCTCTTTTTATGTCATCTTTGCCTAGTGAAATCACATGTTCCTACATCTGTCTCTGTTTCTCACAGATGATCAGCTCTAGAAAAGAAAAAAACACATTTTGGGTTGTGTTCGATATGTGGAAATTTGATAAACTTTTGCAAAAAATACATCCCTTGGCATTGTTTCACAGCTCATATGCTAAAACAGTGGATAAAACTGAGTGGAGGCTGTACAGATGCCGTGGCTGTCTCTTCACAGTACTAAACCCAGATAGCAGTGGCCTATAATCATTTCACACTATAAAAAGGAGGAAACTTACTCTTTTTCCCACCATTCCTTAAGGAATGCTTAAATATAGAAATGGAAATGTAATATTTAACAATAAGTATTCAATTGTGTTGCTATGGGTTTAATATACAGTGTAATATACATTATGACATCCGGTTACGAGCAGGAGGGAATTAATTCACTTTTCTTAAAAATCTAACTTTTCTTTAAAACTATATACAGTTAATGCAAAGTTTAGTGGAATATTTTATTAATCATCGTTATTTAAAAGGTAAGCACCTTATTTCAGACATGGGCCTGACATGCAAGAAGGATAACTATAACCATGAGTTCAGTCTAAAAAGTCTTTGGGTTATACTTAGCTGTATCGACTTGCCCTGCTCACTTTGACTTGGTGAGTTTCAGATTAGTGAAAAAAAAACGAAATCCCTTGCCATCACTTCAGATCTGCGTGGGTCAGAGGATAGGACCGGTAGGGTGTAGAAAGGAACTTTGGAAGCGAGTACAATGATAATGAGTACCAGGTCTCCATGTGCCGGGAGCCAGGCAAGGCCCAGGCCATGGCACTGGCTCTGGCTGGTTGATCAGTGACATCTTTACTTGATTATGGGGATGGGTTGATTAGGTTGTGGGTGAAGGAAGAGTAAAAGATAGAAATGACTGAGCAAGAGAGAAGAAGCAGAAAGATGGGTTACATGAAACAGACAGGGAGAAAATGGATTGGTGAAGGAACATGGGGAGGGGAACAGAGGAACCTGCATGAACAGCTGCGTACAGCTATTTATTTCACCGCTGTAAAGTTTCCTAGTGATAAGTCAAGTGGAAATGATAAGCTACATTGCACAGCAAATTCCACCTATCCTTCCTCCAGCTCGTCTCTGAAGTTATCCTTCTATTTGACCATGTGCTTTACTTCCGCTGAATTAAAAGAGAAAGTATCCTGAAGGCAGATTCAGTCTGTGTGTGTGTTTTGGCCTTTCACTCTTGGCAGTGGTTCCGCTCATGTCATTTAGTGCTCTTACCTGGAGAGGAGGTAGACAGGGGGCCTAAAACCCTTAAAAGGCTGTAAACACTGGGGCCTTGATGAGACCATGAAAAACAGCTGCACTAGTTTTTTTTTTTTTGCTTCCCTCTCCCATCATCATGAGCAAGTGGAAAAATGGGATAATGGAAGTGGTGTAAAACGGCATTGAGTTAATTCATGTGTCTCTGTAAATTCCAGTCAAGTGTTTGAAGGCTGCAGAGCACCAGAGAGTGAGAGAGAGATTGAACAGGAGAGAGTGGTCTCAGATTTACGCGGCTGGCATGAGGAAAACATTCTCTTCTGCTATTCCGCAGTGTCACGTTAGGATGTTACAACGAGACAATCAGGAATTTGTGCGTGCATATGTGTCCGTCTAAGACGAGGAGAAGAAAGAGTTTGAGACTGGACCCAGCTGTCCTTTTAACAGTTTGCATGCAAAGTTGAGTGATTAGAAGAAGAGAGAAGTTGGATTTATGAGACACAGCACCATTTAGTATCCCACGGGTCAGATAGCTGAAAATCTGCTCAGTGGGACATTGATGAAGCCTGCCTTGTCTTAAAGCCCCCAAATGGATTTTATCCAATTTATGATGTTTTTCCAAATTTCAACAGCAGGTTTTAAAGAACAAAGACCGCAGCCAACAGTGAATTTATTCAATTTTAGTTCCCATTTTGACATAGTTTAAGAGGCCCTGCTCTAGAATTGGACAAGCCTAAATTGTTACTATATTATAAATGTATTTATATACATATATATGTGTGTGTGTGTGTGTATGCAAACAAAACACACAGAACCCCACAGAGATCTAGTTTGTCTGTTTCTGTCATGATGTATTTTTGTTTTTTCTGACTAATAAATTATGTTTTTATTACCTGCTCAAACACTTTGCTCTCTCTGCTTTCAGCCCAGTTTTCTGTATCACTCAGCACTTCATAAATACAAGTCAGGATGTGCACAAGCACATGTCCACAGAGGGCGCTGTTGTTTGTAAAGTTTGCTAACAGCACAGATTGACTAATACTCTTTAATTTTTTATTTAATTTATTATTTTTTTTCCTTTGTTGTCTCTCATCTTTTTTTTTCTCTCCACAGCTGAACTGAACATGGAGCTATCACGTCCCCTGAAAATCAGTCCCACTTTGGCAAAGCTGGAGCAGGCCAAAGCTTACCTGAATAAAATCCTACCGAACTATACATGGGACAGCTCAACTAAACCACCATCTGCTTCCTCCACCCCTCATTCTTCCCCTGCAAAGACACTTCACAGGGCCTTTCCTCCTCGTGCAGACAAACACCATCAGGCCTCAGCCCTGGGTAAAGCCAGCAGTGTTGGGGCACTGGCACTCACCTTCCACAAGGTTTCTCTTCACACTGCCCAGATTTTAGTAGTTATGGAGACTGACGCTCATCCAGTGAGGCCCAGCATTACAGTATCAGTGTCAGCCATGACAGGAAGTCTGAACATGAAGTCAGGGTCTAGGATAGAAGGTGAGTAAAACTGTTTTTTGTTTGTTTTTGTTTTTAAATTACAGGTCAGCTTAACAGGAAACAGAGGAACCAGCAGTGAATGTGCATGTAATGTTTGGTTACCAGGGTAATCCCTGTTCTCTAATGTCCAAGTAAGGTATCTTACGATGGGAAGCGCATTTCAACATGACCAATTATGGAAGCTTCACTAACTTGTCTAAGACAGACTAATGACTTTTAGGATTGAACCACACACCTCTCTCTCTCTAAACTGATCCCACAAACCGTTGAAGGGAGGTGAATAAATCAGGAAACAATGAGGGAACTTGAGCTCCTCCTTGAACTTGACTATGAATGGGGAAAACATTGTTAGCTGTTACACAGCTTAGAGCAGAACTCAGGGAAGCATCTTCCTCTCACAGCTTCTTTGGGGGAGGAGGGAACAATAAACAATCCATTGAGTGCTCAGGGCATGGATCTCCATGAGCATTGCCTGCTGTGCCTCTGACAGCTACCACAGTTCATATATTGTGTGCCATTTTTTTCCCTCCAGAGGAAGGGATGATGGCTTGATGGAGCAGCAGGGGTGGCAACAATGGCAGTGAAAGACTTTTACTGTAATCCTCTTGTCTCTGTGGCCAGTAGGACACCTGCTGCTCAGGGGGCTTGAAAGTAGGACTGTTGAAGCCTACATTGCACTCTGCCGTTTTGAAGACCAGGAACGCCGGCAGTGGTTCTTGTGGTGTGACTTTGTGGGGAAGGCAAAGGTCAAAAGCATCACCGTGCTTCTTCCTTAAGTCACTAGGTTGCACAGTGGTTACTGCCCCCCCAAACAACCCCTTGGCACGTGAAACCTCATATGCAGAATCCATATTGACTTGCTTATCAAGCAGGTCAGGCCTATGATACAGCCATAGTTCTGCATTGCACCCCAGAAACCCAGAGAATAAGATCAATAACAACACATATCTTGTGTCTGAGGGGATCCATCAACAACCTCAACTTCTTCTTTGCGTTCCTCTCTGGAGTCGAGGAGCTGTTTGGAAAGACAAAGAAATTTGACCTCTGAGTCTTTGAACATGTCCACCCAGGCAGTGTCAGCTGAGTTGGGTTTGTTACTGGGCTTTGCCACAGTGTAGTAAAAGCAGCAATTTGCTTTTGAGGCTACCGACACTTGCAAACAGTGCTACAGGGTTCTTTCTATGATTACATGGTAATGCTCACAAGAGATGGGGTCTGTTAGTGATGGTGCATATTTGACACCCATACAGGCAATGCAGAGTTTACGGAAACCTTTCCCTAAGATGGTCAACCCACACGAAGTCCCTAACCTTATCGAGAGTGGCATTTCCCTGAGAGGATCTACCAGTAGCCAGAACCATTAATGCTCAACTTTGACAGCTAGCAAAACAGCTACACAAACACAAGCTCACTGGACGTACTAGCTGCAACAATTCAAGCAAATTCATTTTTGTAAGGAAAATATAATTACAGCATAAAAACAACTAATCCTGAAACCAAAAAACCCACAATTTGGGACTAGATTGACAGTAGTGCCTGTGAACAGTTAAATGAATAATCCTTGTCCAAGACTGCTAAGGAGCTCTAGTGATCTTCACCAGGAAGAAAACAAGAATGTCTGGTTTGGGGCCAGAGGCTATTATAAAGGGGGTTGGGAAATACTGTGTCCTTGAAGTGATTGGTCTGTTTTAGACAGACTTGATGGTAGTGGAGCTTCTGTGATTGGCGACACTATAAGGTGCTTCTCATAGTGGGATTACGATTGATGTTTGAAGGAAAGTTAACGGGTAACAGTTTTATGGTATTGTCTAAGCACAGTTTACATTGTGAACATGGAAGTTAAGTAGGAAAACAGAACTGGAAGTCATTATTTTCCAGATTGCTAAAAGTGGGCTTGGACCTTAAATGACTCATTGTTACATGTTCTTTTTGTGAAAACTGAAAAACATCAAACTCGTGATGTGATCCTTCTCATTCTGCTATATTTCAAGATATGGCTACTTGCTTCAAGGAAATTCTTGAAACAGGTGGAGCTACGTTGGAAACATCTGTCATGACTTCACCCTGTTTGGCAGAAGTAACCAAAATTTAAGACTGTAATACTCTGTACTAAATGTACATGCTTTTCTGCGGCGTGTCATTTGTCTAGTACCCGAACTAAGCATTCGGGCCAAGAGTAATGAATCCAGGCACTTTGAAAATAAAGTACAGTTGCAAAGTGCTCCAGATATCCTATACAAAATGTAGTGTAGAACAAATTGTTCATTCATGTGCTCACCTCACTTACATTTTTTATTCATTCAAATTAAAAAATATGCGTGAAATGTAACATGTTTACTCTGCAATGTGTTTAGTTCAACAGCAAAAGCATAAACCATTGTTTTAGTGAGTGTGTGCTTCTTTATGAGTTGTAGCTTCTGTATATCTATTGATCACAATGTCACTGCATACCAATAGTCAAACTATTTTCTTTCCATACTTGTTGTATGATGTCTTTGCCTGTTTGGAAGGTTTTACATTCTGTCATTTACTCCCAGTGATGAACACTGGGAATCAGATCGCACTGTTGCTTCTATTGTTATTTGGAATATTGTTGTTTTTTTATATGTGCTAGCAAAGTCCTCATCTGCCAGCAACAGGGTTTGACAGTAAACTGTGAAGTGAGATGTTTGTGTTAGTCTTGGGTCTAAAGTTGTAGGACTGGGTGTATTTGATTACGTGGGTATGTGTGCATTTGGACATGAGAAAGACCGTTTTTTTCACGCAGTTATGTATGAATGTGTTTGAGGGCAAGATGTTTGTTTTTGTGCTAGAACCAAACCCTGCCTTCATCAACACTGACTATTATCCAGGAGGCTTCACAGTGTTTCCATTATGACAATCAGAACCGCTAATGCTAATGTAAATTAAAGAGCTTCCAATTTCTTTGTGCAGCTGGGTGTGAGCCGGCGCACTATAACAGATGATGAGGGATTTTTAGTTTATTTTTCACTTTTGCTGTTTCTTGGCACGTCTTCTAAATTGAACAGTAGATAGAAACAGAAGGATAAAAGGGGGTGGGGGCGATGAGGGGACGAGATGGCATGTGACGTGAAGGAGATGAAGAGGAAGACTTTCTCATTATTGTGCAGGTAGATGTTTTTTACCTCTGTGCCACTGAGCGGCACGTCCTCTGTTTACTGGGGCTGCAGAAAAACGAGGACAAGCTGAAACAAGGCTCCCTAAGTGCCTGCATCTGTTTTACAGATGTTGTTATATAGGGTTACTTCAGATAAAATGATTGTCAAAAATGTTAATTAAAACCTCAAACAATTTGCACTTTGTTTACTCGAATCTGCATAACTGCACGGTGACACAATACTCAGCAGTGCTGCCCTGAACTGATTTTCACCAGCTTTCAGCTTTCATCCATCTTTGATGTGTTGACTTTGATAAACACAGTTGAAACTGTGTGTGCAAGGCAGTGGAAAAAAACCAGTTTAGAGACAATAGCGCTAGTATGAAAGCTAATCCCGTCCCACTCACTTTGCTTTCGAATGGCTCTACTATTTATAGTTATTACTCTTTCTTTTGCACACAGTAATATGTTTCAAGAGATTTGTTCATAATAGCTCTTTGATTTGTTTACCGTAAACACAGGAAGTACAGATTGATTTGCCGTGAACTGTCTTTTCATGGGTATTGTTTTCTCCACAATTACCAGCACACTGAAAGCAAGCCACTGTTGCTCTAGAGCCATTAGAGCCTGACTTGATGCAAATAAAAAATATGGGGATCAGGACCACTGGTGTTTATTGACATCCACTGGGTTATTCATCCTCAGTTTGGCTCCAAACTTCTTGAAATACTGGTTGTTGTTACGCCTCAAAAAACATAACCTCATGTGTGTCTGTTCCGAACAAGACATTATAACAACTGCCATAAAACTAATGCTGTCATCATGTACGGCAGACGTTTTACTCAACTCCTCTTACATCATATCTGAGTGCTTTCTGAAATACCTGAGACATCTTAGATCCTCTGTACAGATCTCATTAAAGACTGTGATATTTCATTTCAGCGCCTTTTCTCAGAGCAGATGCTGAACCATGATTTGAGTAAGACTTGGGAAGTTTACGTGGCACTAAATGCTTGTAAAGAGCATCTTGTTTATATGGGGTAAGACTTTAAAGCAAACTTCTGAAGTTACCCTTCTGAATAACATGTTTATCTCACCCAGTTGCATGCAGATTTTTTTTTTTCTTTTTGTTTATTTGACAACTTAAGCACACTTATAGATCACAACACACACGGCTTTTTTCCCCATGGGTTTCTTCACATAGCGTTTCCAGATTTGTTGCCACTGAAAGGAGACAAACTGTCTCCAATTACACAGACTGATCACTAGTGACATTAGATGTATCTGCTGACTTTTAGCCTTAGCTGCACTGCCTCCATCACTCACCACTCTGGCCTGTTCTGTACCTTGGAAAGCGAATACCTTGGAATTTTCCAAAGATAAAGGTTGGGATTCCCATTCTGTAAGGTTGAGCCTTTGAGCTGCCACAATAAGTCAGCAGGAATGACCCCCCTGGGAGTAGCTGAACATGAGAGATGTAAGACCGGAGAATGTAGTGCGACTGCTTCTACAGTATGTATTACTACTGTTGCTGCTGCTGTTGCTGTTGCTGTGCTGGTCCTCAGTGGCAGGCTAAGACTGATGGAGCAAATCCTGAGCAGACCTCACGTTGAGGCCTGTGTGTGTAAGGAGAAGTGGGAGAGGGAGGAAGTGGGAGGGAGAAGTTGCGAAAGAAGAGAAGCAAGGGGTGTTGAGGATAAAGTAATAGAGGGAGAATAAAGTTAAAGTAGATTAATTAAATCAGATAGTGAAAGAAAGACAGGAACAAGGGAGCTTGTTGGAAATGGATCATGACTGGGAAAAGGAGAAATACTCGCTGAGAAGAAAGGTGGCACATAAGGCCATAAAAGAGAGGCATAAGGCACATGTAGACATATATAAGAGAGGACAGGGAGGCCACACTGTGTCCAGTGCAAGATCTCCCCAATATTTGTCATTGCGCTCACCCTACTCTACCCTGTCTTCATCATCCACGCAACATCTGGGGCTCTGTACCTGGTCTTGGCAACCCCCTCTCTGCCAGGGGACAAGATGGAGAGAGAGGGGATTAGGTTGACAGTGAGGTGTGTTACCAGATCCTGTGTTAATGAAAAGCAAGTGGAAGCCCGCATTCCTCCCTCCATCCACGAATCACCACTCCCCAAGGTAGGGGGGCATTTGTAGTTCAATGAAAGAAAGAAAGGAGGTGTGCAAAAGAGAGAGAACAGATGTCTTGGGGTCCATGAAACAAGACCCTCCCTAATCTCTCAGCTCTCTGACTGCTCATAGAGTGCCCCTGATTTCCTAAGAATGCACACACCCACACGTCCGCAGACCCCATTCCTATGGCGTGCTTTATTTTTGCGCATACAGGCAAAGTTTTGCTCTCAATCCCTTACTTGTGTGGACCTCCAGCTTCTTCTTCCTTGCGTTTTACTCCAGCGCACTTGTAGATGAAAAATTCTTATTGTGGAACAAAGCGAAAGCTACCCATTATTTATTTATGTCCCTTCTTTATCTTTCAGTTCAAGTTTTATTTTGTTTCTTTGGCCAATCTTTGAATTATGATCATGTCAGTTTGTTTACTCTGCTGAAAGAAAGCCACTCTCTTCCATCTATCACATTATTTCTGCTTCAGTGGTCAGGAAAGAGCAGCTGAGTTAAGCCAAGCCAAGAAAAGATTTATATTTATCTGCTGTGATTTGGCACGCTCGCTATACTAATAAATTATTTTCAGCACATTAATAACAGAAATATTATGTCACAGAGAAGACGTGAAGAAGAGGGGTCCGGTCTGTCCAGGTGTTTACCTCACATTTCTGCTTGATGCTGCTGTTACATTGTTATTCACATTAAATGTAACAAGTTCGATGTTTAGGTGATATTAGTTTAATAAGGCTGAGTCATCATTAAAACACTTTCCCATGATTTCTGAGTCCCCCGGCTTATCATGTAATGTGCCTGCTTTTGTATACACATTCTGATACTTGTACTTGTCTACAGGTAAAAGTATTTTACAACCAGCAAAACTTTGAAACCATCCAACAGGGAATGTGAAAAAAGTTTGGTTCAAAACAAGCTTCTCAAAATTTCTAGAGAGGAAAAGTACTCTCCTAAAAAATCCTAGCAAGAAAGTACCTTTACACTCTTAGAAAGCTCTTTTGTAGTACTTTCTAGGAGTGTTTGATTTTTAATGTATACTCTCTCTCTCAATCAAAACAGTGCCCAGCTGTTAGTGATACATTTTAAATTTTTCAATTATAGAGAAAGATAGACTAAGTGATTGTAAGAGAAAGTAAGTGTACATCTTCATGAATAAGTTCATGTGACCTGCAGTAAATTACTATTCATACAGTTGTTAATATTTTGCTTTGTATCTTTTATTACTTGCCATTAGCTTGCCACACAACTCTTTTTTTTTTTGTTCTACTTTTGTGCATATCCAGCCAACACACACGCACACACACACACACACACACACACACACACAAATGGATACATACCATTGGAGTAGCCAGAGAAAAAGAGACATTTCTTATTGAGTTACATTTGAAAACATCCATACGGAGCCCGAAGCTGTATGAAAAAGATTTCTCAAAGTCAGCTTAAAACCTGATAATTTGTCAGAACCCAGCCTTAGGCTGGCTAAAACAATATCATGTAATAAAAATTCCACTTTTAGAGAAAAAATTCTGTGTATGCAGCACATAGACTTACCTTCATATGTAGCGTTCTTATGAGAAATCACATTTAGCATTGGAATTAATGCATATTTTGCATACATGATCTGCTTACGCC
Organism: Etia nguti; assembly: GCA_015106755.1. Classification (NCBI taxonomy): domain Eukaryota; kingdom Metazoa; phylum Chordata; class Actinopteri; order Cichliformes; family Cichlidae; genus Etia; species Etia nguti. Next base: position 115,577 of record VUQG01044010.1, on the reverse strand, counting down.
TTGCAGCTCTCATTGAACCCATATTTACTCTATTTGTAATGGCTTGGCTGACATGCAGCTTTTTGCACTGAGCTATTTTGGCCGATAGCGTCCCCTGCTACAAAACCAGTTTCCTCTAGTGTCCTATAGTGGTCTTGTGGTGAGTGAGTAGTGTATTTCTGTGGTGAGTGACAGTATATTACTCCTATTACTCTTACCATCCCAGAAGGTCTTCAGGGGCCTCTCCTGGTTATGTAATGACTCCTTTAGGTTTCTTCTAATTGATACCAGCATGTCGCTGAGTATAAATCAGCCAGGCAGTGGTCAGATAACGGCTGCCAGGGAGAAACCAACATGGTAAATCAGTCTCCGATCCTATCTAATCTATCTAATGTTTGCCAGAGATGTATTTCACTTCATGAAGATTTCTACCCAACCTTTTCCCCACCACCCACTTGGTTCCTCAAGTGTCATAGGTTGTGCATTAGCCTGCAGTAGATATATGTGTGTGTGTGTGTGTGCGTACGTGTGAACTAGTTTACTAATCTACTAGCAGTGAAAGCATTAGGTACACAAATACAAAAACAATGGGTTTGTTTATTATTTTGACTCCATTCTAATAATTTAACACAATTACACAGTTATTCGTACACATGCATCCATGTACTATAGCTGTGTATTTGTTCCTCATTTGTTACAGCTGTTTTACAGCTCTGATGTTTCTAGCAGTCATCTAAGGGGATAGATAAAGACCACTGCTATGTGTATAGTTAATTAGGGCTCAATGATTTATTTATTCAAATTAATAAATAACCAGATGGCATATTATTTTCAATGTGAAGTAAAAAAAAGTATTACTTAACTTTTTAATTTGTTTTTCCCTATTCGTAACCACGATGTACTGTATGTGTACATTGGGCAGAGGTGATCCACTGACGTCTGTCCACTGGCCTTATTTATCACCTCTCTTACCAGCCCTGTGTCTTAGATCAAGACAGTCCAAACAGCTGCCTGTGCACCTATATTTACTTCCTTATTAATCAAGTTTGTACTTCTGTCTTCTCATCTTAGTCTTTCTCTTTGCCCAATATGTCACTGTTTGTTTTTGTCTGTGTTTAATACTCATCATTTATAAATATATTGCATATATGCTGTACAACAAAGCCCATATATCAATATCATCTCACCAGTATTAAAAGGTGCTACCTCCTTCTTATGGCAGAACTTCACAGTCTGGTTGTGTAATGTCTTTGGGCTGTCTGCCGTCTCTGGAGACAAACCTACATAGTGGTAATATGGTCATAAAGAGCAAAGGCAAGGATGGAAAAAGGCTGAAGAAATGTGCTTCTGACTATTATTCAGCATGGAAGCAAAAACAGAGTTAGCGATGGAGAAAGAAAGGGATTCCCCCTCATTAAAACCACTCCCAATTAGGCTGATTATTGAAAGTGTTGGCTGCTGCTGCTGCTGGCTTTAACACCAGGATGCTGCGGTCAACCGGGCTGTAAATGACGCATGGTGAGACGGGAGGAAATGCTTTTCTACACATTCTGTGCGTGCGACTATGCGCATGTGTGTGTATTTATTTCCACTTGTTCACCTGGGTGTGCATAGTAAATGTCTGGATTTACATCTGTATGGATGCAGACATTTGGCTCTACTTTGCTAAATGCGCCTATGTGTGTCTGCACTTAACCTAAATGTGCTTTTATACATAAGTGTTCATGAAAGATTCTCATCTTAACAAGCCAGTTTGGGAGTTCCCTTGAACTGTGTAATAAATCGTAGCCATGAAAATAAACCCATTGTCCACAGTTGAGTAAGTAATATCTAAGCTCTGTCTGTGCTACGGCACCAGGAGATATTAGCAGGTAAACTGCCAACTTGTATCAACAATGTCTTTCCTGAAAGAAATGAGTCATCCCAGTTTAACTTTTACCCCAGATTGTCTTATGCAATAGAAGTTGTCTTTCGTTGGAACCCCATGTTGTGTTATTGCACTTTAATGTTGAATAAGATGTTCCTTAGTCAGTTGACCAAGCCTGGAAAGATTTGAGTATCCTTGTGTGTCATATCTTCATCACATCATAGCTCACTTTCTCTCTCATATCCTCTGTTCTCGTCTCCACACTCTTTCCCACCATCCGTGTCTATATCTATTCATCTCCTCATTTGTCACCTCCTCCCCCAGTCCCCCAATTCATATGCCTTTCCATCTCTCCTTCAAACCCCATTTATCCTGCTTTACCCCAAGTGAACCGCAAGCTCCAAGTAGTCAGTCTTTACCTAAAGCTTTCAAATATAAGGAATAAAAGTTTTATTTTTGCTGTGGTTTTTATGGAAAAATATCGATAGTGTAGCTTGCCAATCCAAACACTGTGTAATTTGCCATCTGCTCCATACACATCATGTCGTGCACAGTACGTTTTTTTTCTACATACTTTTACTGATGTTATTTCTGGATGCTAATTTTAAGTTAGCAAAGGGTTTACCATGTTTTAAACAGCTTGTAGTATCATAGAGGTAAATCCTGAGTGTTTGACCATACATTGCCTCTGTTATGCTGTTGGCAGCTTTTTGTTACATGTCTACTTGTTTCCTTAAAAAGAGGAGTGACTGCAGTTCAATGCACAGTTGTTCTGACTGCCTTTATCTTATGTTGAGACTTAATGGGATTGCTGTCTTCCATGATAATGGTGTCCCTGTTCATGGGACCTGAGGGCTCACTGAACTGTTTGAGTGTGAAAATGATATGAATCATACTTCCTTTGCAGTTCCCAGATCTTATCCTACCTTGGCACCTATGGCCAGTTTTGAGCCACTGAGTTCTGGGTTGAATTCCTTATTGCTAAAATGTAAAATATCTTGAAGTATGAAGACTTGCTTTCAATTTCTTTCACAACTGCAGCTAAACCTTTCACCCGATCAGTCCTGAACACCGCTTTGAGCAACATTAGCCAAATCTAATGTGCAAAACATCATTGAGTTTTCTCCCGTGAACTTTTGGATTAAGGTTAGGGCTTTGACTTTGCTTTTCCAAGGCATCATTTTCATCTTCTTTAACCATTTTGTTGCTAAGCATCACATTTCTGCATGACCCACTTTCTTCTGAGATCCTGATATTTCACGTCCTGGCTTAATTCAGAAATCATTGCTCCATCAATGATGGTGAGCCATGCCGGCCCAGATCCAGTAAACAGCCCCAAATCGAACCCCATGCCTCTTTGTTTCACAGATAGAATAAGGTTGTTATGCTGCAGTGCGATGTTTCCTTTTTACCAAACTTAAGGCTTCTCATTTAAACCAAAAATGCTATCTTTTATACAGGACAGCCTTCTGGGGTGTCTTCGTTATCATTAGTGAACTGCAAGTGGGGAGCAGTGTTGTGTTTGGAGAACTTTGGTTTCCTCATTGGTTTGTGTTCCTTATTGATGCTGCATTGATGACCTTTCACAGTGGCCAGTGCAAGAGTGGCTTTTAGTAACTTAGAAGCAACCAGGGATTTGTTTGTGATCTCCCACATCACTCTTGGCATGGTTGACCACGCCTGTGAAGGGTAATGATGCTCTGGAATTCCCTTCGTTTATACACATTGTCTGACTGTGGATCAGTGGATTCCACACTCTTCAGAGAACGTTGTGTAACCTTTTCCAGCCTGGTAAACCATTGACAAGTCCTCAGAGATCTCCTGTGTTTGTGCTATGATTCAACTTCCTCAAAGCCCAGTTCATTCAGCATAGCGCCCACTCACACCTGATTGTTCTCCCACCGAATTAAAAATTCCCATCTCCGATTTTACCGTAAAATCTAATGCTAATACTAGAGCTTCTTATACTTTTCCACACAGGTGTATAATACTGGGTCATTTTCTTTAACAGATAAATGACTGAGTAATATTTTACGTCATTTCACTAATTGTATTACTTTTTTTTGGCTTTTAGGTGTTGTGTGAAAAAAGGATGATGTTTTAGGTCAGATTTATGAAGAAATATAAAACAGCCTGACAAAGTTCACAAACTTTTTTCCTCCTAGACACAGAAACAGGTGTTGCTTTCTTTGACTTTCCCAGACTAACAGCCAAGTCAGCTGGAGTGAGAATTTCTCGAGTTAAAAGACATGTTTGAAGAACCACTTCTCAGGGCATTATTAGTCATCTAGTGTTGAGGTTTCCAAATGGGCTGCCACCGCTGTAGCTATAACTGACCAGATCAGCCCTCCCACATCAACAGCTAGTTGTCATGTATAGTGAGTTATGGCAGCAAAACTACAAGTTCAGGAGAGCCTGTGACCACAATGATGCATCTCAGTTTTAATGGAAAGGACAGATGATGTTTCAAGCTTTCCTTATTAAGCTGGGGCTTTTGCTACCTTTGGGGCTTACAGGATGAGTGGGTGTTTGGCTTTTCTCTCATTGTATCGTGTCTGCTAAACCTTTTACTTTAGCAATTTACAGTATAAAGACAAAGATATGCAGTTTCAGATTAGTTTGACTGTTTCAAATACCCCAGTGTACCTCTGTCCATGAAATGAACTCATGGAGCCCCATCATATTAACTAATGTTTCTGTGTTGTACATTTTATACCCAGATGTTGTCTAATTCCAGTGTTTCTGGTGGCTTAACACTGAGTATAGTTTTGCTGGTTATCTGCACACAATACACGAGCTCCAAGGCATTTACATATGCCTGTTCTGAGCGAAGAGTAATGTTGTTTCCGTCCCCAGAGAGCCAAGTATTTATGCCATTAACATCGGGCAAGCACAATATCCAGGAGGATGTGGTTGGTGTAACTGCACTGTATGTTTTGCTGCTCTGTTATCACAGTGCCAGACTGTTGTAATTGACCAGTGCAAAAACATAGAGGCAAGCATTTGTGCAGCTGATATTTGAGGTTCAGTTGTTTATGTCTTTTAATTTCATCTGGCCCAGTTGCAAATGAACAGTGTTAGTTTTTATACATCGTTAGAGGTATCAATATTTCACTTTGAAACCAGGATTGATTTTCGACTTTTTCCCATTTGTCTGAACCTTTGTCCTTTTTTCCATTGTAGAATTACTGAGCGCCTGCTTGTACTTTACCCACAAACCATTTATCCTTTACCTTCTGTTTTCTCTCTTTAGTTCTGCCCTGTGCTGTGCGTGACATATATTGCTACTTCTTTTGTGTTCCAAGATGCCATTCAGGCCGCCTCTGTGCTGCTCGAGGTAAAAGATGTGTTGGTGAGAACTGGACTAAAGGAGCGGAGCCGTGTCCTGTTGGGACCATTTTCCTGCAGCGGCTCCTTAGAGGCTCGTTGGTGTCGCCACAGTGGCAGCCCTGGACCCGAGCCCGGCCCCCCCAAAATGCTACTGGACCTGAAGGGAGGCCTCCTGCAGGTTCGTATAGGATTTATCTTCAGGCACAGCGATAGTTGATGGAAATTAGTCTCTCTGAAGAATGCTTTGTAAATGTTTTAATGAGGTTCTTCCTGCTGAAGATAGGATCTCAAGGTAGACCTACCGCCCACTAAAACATCAACTTAACTGTCATTGTTTTCCAAATTAAACCATACAGCATTTATATGCTGACACCCACTCACATCATAGCTTCTCACAATCTGAACACTCCTCTTAAATCTGATATTCCTTTTTAATTCACCATGGCTTCTGTCCTCTTTCGAGTGAAGTGATGACAGTAGAAATTACATGCTGTAATTTCACTGTACATTTGAGTCATATCTGCTGGTTAAGTGGTGGAATATTAAAAAGCTATTAATAGAGGGCGGGAAGGGGGGAGAGTATGTGTGGCTTTTTCCCTGTCACAAGTTACATAATGCCCACACTGAAAAGTCCCTCTTCAATGTGACTGACTGAACACATTATTACAAGTGTATTATTCCACATTACTCGCTCAGGGGGAACCCCCTGACCCCTTTTATTCAATGATTCTCTAATGCTCTTATTGCGTGCCCACAAACAGAAACATCACTCGCAACTCAACACTTAATACGTAATCATACATTTCCCTCTGCAAATATTGGCATTTGTGGTGTTTTAATCAAGTGCTGTACGAAAACCACCGGAATTCCCTCAGATTCCTTCTTTTCGTGCTCTCTTTCCGAAAACTTGGGGGGAAAAAAAATCCCCAAATTTTCCTGTTTTTAAGAGTTTAGTCATAACCCACCCTTGCAAGCTAGTGAGCGGCGGCCGAGCAGTCGGGCAGCTCCATGTGTGAAGAGTTTTTGACTCAGAGATTCCTGGTCCTTGGTCCAAACCCCAGGCAGACTTGCTTTGATGGAACAGGGGAAGGGGAATGCCGCGGATAAGTGAGGAAGACGTAAGGTTGTGTTGGGTAATGTTAGTAAGGTTGTGAATGGGTGATGATGAGGGTAATCCTGACTCCTTCTCTTCCTGTTTTGGAAAAGAAAGTGTTGATGCAGCTTTTCAAGAAAGAGCCAGAAGTCTGTAACATGTAGCTTTATCCTCATGCCCATCTGTTATTTAACGTTTTCCCAGTATTTCTCTTTTACTCTTTTAATCCTTGCTCCCAGTCATCTCACCTTTTTTGTTCTCTTCCAACAACAGGTTTTTTGGGGGCAAGAACACCTGAACTGCCTGAAGCTGATAGAGGAGCACCTCCGTGCCTACTTCCACCTGCAGAAAGGGGATTCAGCTGAAAGCTGTGCTAAAGGCAAGGCCTGCCACACCCAGCCACCTCCGTCTCCAGGCTCTCCCTCTCCTCGGACAGAGCACAGCTCAGATGACTTGCGCACGGGACGTTTTCAGTATATCCAGGACTCAGGTGAATGTCAGTGCGCTGTATGCTGATCTGATACAGAGATGATGTGCAGCTCATAGAACAAAGATTGAAATGTAATAATAATAGTAGTAATTGTTTCTTGATAAGTTTCGGTCCATAGGATAAACAGTAACGATGGCTGTTTATTCATATATTCGTGTAAGTGAGTTGGACAAACTAAAAAAAAGAGCTTTTGTGACAAAGTGAGATGTCACTTAAGATACACATCGACTTAAATCAAAGTCAGATCAAAGCCCTGTGTGAAAAGAAGTTTCATCAGACATGTCTGCCTGTTTCCACTCTGAGTAACATGGTGTTTATTCCCTCTCTTTGTGCTTTGTGTGCGCTGTCCTTTAGACACACACAGCAACATTATACACAGAGGATCAAACTTCTCTCTGGCTGTAGACCAACCGTCCACTCTGTCAGCTGTGGTTGAGTCTTTGTTTGTTGCACTGTTCAACTGGTCTTTGATGCATTTAATATTCTGGCTGAAGCAGAAAAAAAGTACAGTAGTGAACTAGAACCAAGAGGACAATCTGTCTGCAACATGTTGTCCAACTGGGCCCCAGAGCACAGAGACCAGGAAGTGCCCCTCCCCAGGTCTGACAGGGATAGATGGGGTAGATGGACAGGAAGAGTAAATGAAAGCTTGGTGGAAATGAGGGCAGAATGAGTCTCTAACCCACTTTCTCTAGGTTCAACCAAACACAAATGAAAGCAAAACCTCATGAATGTCTCTGCCTGTTCTTTCATCTGCCCTTTTTGTTGAAGAACAATATGCTGTCCACCTCTAAGAGGGCACAGACAAGAAATGGTTTTATACAAAACCAAAAGTTTCAGCTTGTGAAGCCCTGGGACCAAACAAAGCAGAAATTCTCTGCTTGACTGTTTTTTTTTTTTTAAATAAACATTTTTCCAAAGGACTTGAATCCCAAGCAGCAGCCACAAAGTGAGTCAAAACACCACTCAGAGGTTTAGATCCAGCGTTCTCCAGCTTTTGCAGGTGCTTGGCGTGGTTCAATCAATGGCCGTTTACTCAATAGCAAAAATGTTTACTTAGCCACTATGTTTATGAAGGGCTCCTTATGCATATAAACACTCAGAAAGCATGGAAACATCCACAGCAATTTCTGAGGCAAAATTGTTTTGGTAGTTTCAGATACCATAGTACAAATAACCATAAAAACATTGCTACACAAAACATGGATGCAAGTTAAATATAGTCCCTTTGAACCAAAAGGTGAAAAAGTGCAACGAACACTTTTTTTTAACCTATATGTCGGGGGGTGAAAGAGGTCAGTTAAGCTCTTATAATTAAACTGGATTTCTGTTCAATTCAGTGTATCAGTGGGTTTTTGCACCAGAATCCTTTCCTGCCCCTTGTTTACTTTTTGCTGTTTTAGTTGCGCCACTTTTTTCTGTTACTCGTTATGTGTTTTCTTTTTTTAGTCTGTAAGTCTTGCTCTAAAGTATAACCACAACAGAAAATCACTGACAAATTAAATAAAATCCTGTTTTGTTTTGTTTTCTTTCCTCGCAGCTTCACAGAGACTGCCAGGTCCACATGAGGTGGTGTTTTACAGCGAGACAGACGATACCCCAGGGGTGATGTTGTGGAGATACCCAGAACCTCGTGTCCTTACCTTTGTCAGGATAACACCTGTTCCTTTCAACACCACAGAAGACCCTGAGATCAGCACTGCAGACCTGGGAGATGTCCTGCAGGTAGAAATTGACGCCCGGGGTTTGAAACCAGATCTGATGAGTAACGTTGTCAATCAAAAAGGTAGCCTTTTGCGTAATACTTAGAATAACCAAAGTTTTCAAAATAGGCATTCAATGAGCCCACAAACCCACCAGGAAAGGTTTTTTACAGAGGTCAGGGCAAGGGACATTTTCTTAGACACTTTTACAGGACCAGAAGTATTTTTTCCAACTACAGGCTTTACCCCCTGGTGGCCATTAGAGAGAATGCGGCTAAAAGGCACTTAGCATTTGCATTCTCTTTTCATAGCCGTCCATCTTATGTTATGTTATGTCCCCTCCATAGTATATAGAGAGTATATGTCGTATATGTCTGCCTTTACTCCAAACTCCAAAAGAGCAAAGAACAGTAATGCATTAACCAGTCCATGGTCCAGCTCATTGTACAGATGCTATAGTCAGCTACTAAGATGCAAGATTAGAAGAGAATCCACATACCTCTGCCAGTACTCTTTGCTTAACATCACCTGCGCTAAAAGGGAAATAAAGCGTCGTAGAGCTGGACCGGGGGGGGGGCGTTGTAATTCCCTTGACATGAGTCATGAGAACTCCTATACACTGCATGTTATTGAATGACAGAGACCCCTGCTGTCTTTCCAAACATGTAATACATGGTCAGACAGCTGTGGAAGTCATCGTGCATGCTCTGGTGTGAATAGCCAGGTGTCTCAAAGCACAGATGAGGTTATATTTTGGCAGGGTGCAGCAGCTACCGAGCCTTCGGGGCCTCAGTGGGGGACAGGACATCCCACTTTTCCTCCTATCACTCATTTCCCCATCCTCTCTTTCCCCATCCTCTCTTTCCCCATCCTCTCTTTCCAACTTTTCATTCTTAAAGGGAAGATTCATCCCAAATCGTGTTCTTTTGCATCCTCCTCCATATTCTCTCCTTTTTCTTAAAAGAGAAATATGACATTTTTCAGTGACTTTGTCTGATAGTGTCATTGCAACAGTCGCTTGGATTTATATTTTTTGATCATTCCTTTAGGAATTGAATCTGTGGGAACAGAACATACAAAACATGTTTTGTCACCCTCTCTTCTTAGCCCAGTCAAAGCCATCTGTGTTTGGTCTGATTTTATTTGAATGGCCTTGTTATTGTGGTTTTAAATTCAATTGTGTGACTGAGAAGCAGCTGTATAGCGACTGATAAATGATCTACCACTAGCTTCTCAAAATATGATGCAAGGATGGGTCAAGTACATAAATACAGACAGCTGATTAAAGATTACATTATTGTAACAACAGTTTAGCATTAGTTCGTGATGGCTATAACATTGTAAGTGTAAAAAGTTTTACTATGACAAAATAATTCCCAACTGGCTTTTGTAAAATAGGACTGAGTGCTAATGAATTGATATTAACATTGCTATTTATCCAAGGATGTCATGTTATTATATTCTGAAATTATTGATAATAACAATTATCATTTATGCTACCATTTATAGGGACCTTTTTGTTCAGTTTTAAGCTTTGGGGTTTGGTTGCCTTCGTCTTTTCCTTCTCCTATTTTTCTCCATCTGCAGCATAGGTTTCTCATCTCCCCATCTCCTCTCTTTATCTTTCACAGTCTTTCCTGAACTCCCATAGCCATTTCACCTACAGTACAGATTCTTTCTTCTGTCTGTTTATGTGTGCCGGCCCAGGAGAGGAAAGATTTTGGAAGGTGCTGCAGATGTCTGACTTTCAGCGAGGCCCCACAGCTGTAAAGTCTGTAATGAGCAAGACTCCTGAGCAAACCCTCAAGCTGATTGGCCACATATTGAGTTACAGTAGAGAATAAGAGGGAGCTGATGTGTGTAGAGGAGAGAGAGTTGGAGGAAGATGTGATGATAGAGTTGGGATTGGGGGGAGGGGTTATTGTGGGTGGGGGAATAGGAAAGAATATTGAGGGAAAGAGAGTGAAAGGGGGTTAAAGAAATATATATATATATATGACCATAGAGGGGGGTAGTGTCTTCTTCAGTTCTGATAATGCCTACAGAAGCCTCAGTGTGAGAGGATCTGTGTGACAATGCTACAGTTTCTCTACTCCAAAGAAGAGGATGTTGATTATTTAGCAGCTGGTGGAAATGAGAAGCAGGCGAAAATGAACTGTACGTCCTTCCTGATGTATACACTGCAATATTATGCGTGTTATGCATTTTCAGATCACATTTACGCAAATAACATTGATTCACAATGTGTCGTGAGCCACTAGGACAGTAGTATATCAGATGTCAGTAAGGAGTATGCATTTACATCTGCATTACTACATATGTCTGTGCCAGTACATAAAAGATAATGCCTTTGACTACAGACATGTGTATTAGAGTTGTGTGTATTACACAGCAGGAGTTATGGAACCAGTGGTTGATGAACATATGGTTTCCACATCTTCCACTCTGCTCCTCTTCCCCTGTCATATGGCATGGTCCTATCTCTTCTGACAAGTCTGTTAAAAGGAATCAGGTGTTGAGACTACTGCAGGGATAGTGGTGAAATGAGGAGGCCCCAAGCACACAACTGTTATTAAAACTCCTTCATGTGGGGATTTGATGCAGCATCTGTAGAGAAAAGCAGTGGAAGCCATTGCATTTGACAAGTTAGAGAAATCCATAAAGCACATTGTGCAACATTAGTTGTCTTTGTTTCTATTAGAAAGGACTAGAACTTGTAAAACTGATGAGCCAGCTGTAAAGGATCAAAAAGTAAGCAATGAGTCTCTCTGCTGTTTTTGTATTATCCATGTAAACCAGGGGTGGGCAACTCCAGGCCTCAAGGGCCGGTGTCCTGCAGGTTTTAGATGTGTCCTTGATCCAACACAGCTGATTTAAATGGCTAAATTACCTCCTCAACATGTCTTGTAGTTCTCCAGAGGCCTGGTAATGAACTAATCATTTGATTCAGGTGTGTTGACCCAGAGTGAGATCTAAAACCTGCAGGACACCGGCCCTTGAGTCCTGGAGTTGCCCACCCCTGTTGTAAACAGTGCTGCAGCATGTTCATAGACACATAGTCAGAGGAATGGGTCAGGACAGAACACACAGTGTTTGTTTGTTTGTTTGTTTGTTTGTTTGTTTAAACTAATTTAAATTCAGTATTAAATGTTATTCCGGTGCATTTTTGAACACTGCTAAATGTGTTGTTGCTAAACTAGACATGAAAGTAATTCTAAGATATTGGATATCTGTTTACAGATAAATTACATTTACGGTTGTTATTTTAACTGAAGTTCTTGGTCATCAGCCAAAGTTATTGCAGTCCCAGGTTTGATTAATTTTAGCCCCAGTGACATAATGGTAACGCGTTCCCTTTTAGGAAACATCAGCAGTCTCGTTTAATTCACTTTTTTAATTCCTCCCAGGACCAGAAAGAAAGTCCAGCTGAAGGGAACGGAAATGCAGCCATAAAAATCTAAAACACAGTAATGGCTTAGTTTGTATTCCAAAGGAATTTCATTTACTTTACATCAAGACTGAAGAGAGAGAAAGAGAGAGGGAGAAGGAGAGAAAGAAGGCAGTCATAATTTCTCAGGCCTCTAAAATTACCATGTGGCCACGCAGAGATGAAGGCTGATAGATTTTGAGAAATGGAAAGTGAGAGGCATAGGGAAAGAAAAGAAATCAGTAGTTAAGGGCGAGTGATAGTCAGCATTAAGCTGTGTGTTTATTCCTCTCTGTCATTTATGAAGTAATTTTATTTTAATTCTTTTATTTTTAACATATCAGCAGGTGGACAGAGGACTGTATGTAAACAAAATAAAAATAGGTTTTCCTCACATTTCTCTCCTTTCTCCTTTTGTCACACTCCCCCCTTGCTCCTTTCCTTTGGTCCTTCCCCACTTTCCCCTACTCTTCTGAATAAATTAAGGGTTGTACGGGGGGGGGGGTCCTGCTCTGAGCCTTGCTGCTCGCTTGTCCCCAGAGCAGATCATATTAACATTTTATAAAATCAAGATTTCCTGCATTTAAATAGTTGTGGTTTCCCAACTGGTTCCAGTATCTCGGAGGGGGAATTCAAACCTCCTTCCATTACTCAAAGTCAAATTGCTGCCCGAGCTGTTTTTACGTACGGTTGAAGGGGAGCGATGTCAGAATTTGGTGGTTGGTTGGGGGGGTCTGTTGCCGCTGAAAAGCAACTGATCCCTAATGGAGCATCCACAGGTTCCCACCTGTAGACTGCTGAAGCGATGAACCGATGATAAGAGAAGAAAGGTGACTCATTGTCACCTTCTTGTTACGTGTGGTCAGTTCTCTGAATCATAAGCAGGTGTTCCTCTTGCTCTCTCTTCTGTCCATTCTGTTCGTCTTCCCCTCCTCCTGCTTCTGTGGGGCCTGGGAACCATGGAGCAAACACAGGAGCTATGATTCAGCCTGACCCCAGCTCAGGGGAGCTGGAGGAGATGGAGCATGTTAAAGCAGAGAATAAAAGTTCGTCTTGAGACACGGTATCCAGTAAAGTAAATCTAACAGAGTCTTCTATCATTCAATTGCCTCTTGTCCATGCTGGCTTTTCACAATATGCAGTTGTGTTACTGTGATCATCCACTCTCTGTTGAAGGAAGTTGCCCAAATCAGTCTGACTTTATTCAAGCATCACACCATCTGCTCCCCTGCTGTTGTTTGCATGCATGGCATTGTGGGGTTAGCCTTTCATGTCCCTCCAGGCCTCTGTTGTGCCATCGTGGCCCCTTTGGCCTGCGAGAGGTATCATAAAAACGCTGCAGCCTGAGATGAGCCACCAACCTTCAGCCATAACTAATTCTACACTTATTTTCTTCTGTCATCGCTGATGTTATATGAAACACAGTTCCACCATCAGCTTCACATCTGTGACACGCCCTTTTTGCCGGTGCACTCGTTCTCTGATGAATAGAAATATGCAATCTTTTGGAGGAAGGTAAAACAGGGTAGTCAGCTGGGTATTTTACTTCAGAGCGACACATTGACCCAGAAATAGTGAGGTGGAATTTTAGCCAAGGTAACTATTATTGTAGCAGGACAGTGTTCAAGCGGACCTGCATTAGTCACAGCTAATGCACTATAAAAATAAAAGACTGTCCATGTGGTTAATTTGATCTGGAGTTTTTACACCTCATCCACTAAAATCTCCAGTCCCCCTATAAGAGTTTGGCAGAACAGAGAAAAAAAAAAAAAAAAAAAAAAAGAGGGGCAGA
>VUQG01044010.1:69412-100418 GCA_015106755.1 Etia nguti | reverse complement strand
CTCACAGTTGCACCTCTCTCCTGACCTCCTCCTTACATACTGACAATGATTTAAACCAAAAATTTCAAATTTGGATTCATCACTCCATCAGACCTGTTGCCACTGATTTTCAATCCAGTTCTCTTGTGTATATTGCATACCTTAGCATTTTCTCACTGGATTTGTACCCTTCCACTGAGACCATTACTGATGAGATTTTGGCAAACAGTAGATGGATCAACTGAAAGTCCAGATCCATTTCTCAGCTCCTGTTTCAGATCTTTGCTAGATTTTTTCCCCATTTCTTAACAACATGACATTTAGGTACAGTTAATCTGCTGTAGACAGTTTCTTAGGCCTGGCACTTCTTTTTTTCTTATCCTCTACTTCTCCAGTTTCCTCAAATGTTTTAAGGACACACTGCACACCATGTCAAGAATATATACCAAGTTTCCAGCTGACAGCACTCATCTTATTGGCGCTATTATTTTATTTCTGTCAAACTTTGTTATCTTTAGAATTTTTCATGATTGAACTAAAGAAATGCAAAAAAAGTTATGTGTTTTTGCAATAAAAAACAAGTGCCTAAATACAATTTCAAATTGTCTCGATACATTTTCTGCTACTGGTTCATCATTTGAGTTAGTTGCCTATTTCTTTTAATCATTAAGTGATTCATGGGTCAATGTTTAATGTCTCAACCCCCAAAAAGTTCAGGTACTGTATAAGGACTGGACTAAAAATGATTAAAAAAGCAGACAATGTGCATAGACAAACTTTGCGAGTCCCTCAAAAAGACAAGAGAACCATTTCAAGATCATCTTAAATAACTACAAGAAAGTCCAGTTTCTTGGAAGCAAAATATAAAGAAATGAGGGGTGACTCAAGACTTTTGCACAGTACCGTAGCTTCTCACGGATTTAAAGCAAACCCAAAATAGAACATTAACTTGGAATTTAGGATAGCAGATAGTTTTTGGGTTATGTTTTGCCCACGGTCTTGGTGCCAGGCCTACTCTGTCGAGTCCTTGTGGAAAACACAATCTCAACCCATCCAGCCAAGGGAATGTCAGCTATTCAGGGTTACATGTTGTTTATCAGATAAGATACACACACAATCAGGCAGCGGAAACTGACACTGCCCAGACTGTATGATACGTTCACATACATACGCACACCTGTGTATACATATACGTATACATGCATATTCTCTTTCATATGTACAATTATACATCGTTTTCTTCTTGAACACATATACACAATCCATTTGAATTATACATAGGTGCCTTCTCCTCCTGAAAGCAAGTGCCAGATGTTCAACTTACACATTAAGAAAACTCCTTTTTTCCTCTTTCCGTCATTCTGACATTTTTGGATTTAGTTATCGATTTCATCTCAACGTTCCTCCAAAGTTGCACCACAAGTGAAGGGGAACATGACGTACATTCAACCATGCAAATGTATTCTACTGTACCGTATATATACACCTCATATATCCCTTTCTGCATGCCGTCATGTGTATAAAATATCACAGGTGAAAAAAAAAAAGCACGCCTGGTGTTTTAGCAATGCATTTCAGGGAATTCTCAGTGGAGATTCAGCGAGTTTCCGCTCCAGTGGCTCAGCGTTGGGGGTTGCGGGTGCACAACTCTGTCAGGTGCAATTATGAGAAGTTGATTCCAGGAAAACCTGTGTGACATTGATTATATGATGTAAGCTACAATTACCTCATCCATTTCTCTGCAACAGTACAGCCCTGCACATGAATATATGGATGCATGCACACATTTTGTGAGTACAAGGCTTCTGACACACACAAACTTGCTGACAGTTCCAGGAGTTTGGTAATTGTCTCAGGAGTTTCATGCCTCCGGTAAACAAGTGGACTGTCATATGTGACATATGTGCACCGACAGTACTAATGCACCCCAAGCATACATACGCATTCCTAAGTTGTGTTCACGTTCAGTGTGCTGCCACCACTGATCCATCAGTAGCCAATTTCTGCAGGTGCTTAAGGGAACCCGAGAACTTGGTTTCGCTGAGGGTACCAGACACCTTTATGTTAATTTCGGTGCAGTGTGAGAGGAATAAATGGAGACCTACCAGTCATCACATCGATGATACTCAATGTGAGAACACTCAAATACTGATTGTTATTCAGTGTGAGAAACGGCTCCAGGACTTCAATGCTAATGGCTGTCTTGCAGCATGCTGTTGCTGGGTGTTTAGTTATGCTGTGGTCATGAATGTTGTTATGGAGATGAGTTGTCGGCTTGCTGTGTTGGTGGTCTGTGGTCAAAGCGCTGTCATTTTTTCCAACTAGATGAGAGATTAAAGACTGGTTGTGTCTGAAGTGAGTAAAATTCAAGGTTGAAATGCACATGCCATAAAAAATCACTTGCTCATTTGGTCTCTGAGATGGGGATTCCCCATGTCTTTTAAGGATCAGTAAAGAATCAATGGTTAATGATTAGCAGACTACCGCAGTAGCTTAATGTGCAGCTAGGGGATCCACGGAGCAGAAGGTATTACCTGTTATCTCACAGCAAATGAGTAATCAGTTTAAGTCTGGGCATGGCTGTATCTATTGGGACTGCTTAACCCAGTACTGTATACTTCATTCACCCATAGTTCATTCCATACTCTGTTATAGTACATAACTAAATCAAGGATGTTTTATCTTAAATTCCAACTGTTCTGTTCCATAATAGCAGACTAAACTTTCCCAACAGTACGAAAAACAGCTAGTGTGTGTAGGGATTTAGGAGTCAACCATGTAATGCTTAACAAATACCAAGAGATTTAAAAAAATGAAACTGTTAACCCTCAGTCATAATCTCTGGCTCTCTTCCGCAGCATGTCTTTTATCCTGTCTTCCTTCTCTCATCACAACCGGTCCCGGCAGATAGCCACCCCTCCCTGAGCCTGCTTCTGCCGGAGGTTTCTTCCTGTTAAAAGGGAGTTTTTCCTTCCCACTGTTGCCGAAGTGCTTGCTCATAGGGGATCATATGATTGTTTTTCTCTGTATGTATTATTATAGGGTCTACCTTACAATATAAGGCGACTGTTGTTGTGATTTGGCGCTGTATAAATAAAATTGAATTGAATTGAATTGAATATCCTGGCTCCCTGAGTTGGCTCTTAGGCATCAAAACACTTGAACACCTGAACTAAAGTTTGAAGTGTCCCTCTCAAGAGGAGGCAAAATGGAGGATTAGTTAATTACATGCTTTTATTAAATGGATCAAAAGCAACTGTTTAAGAGAGGAATATGTGGCATTCATCTGCAATAGAAAAAATTATAAAGAGGTCTCACTGTTGATTGTGTACCCAAATTCAATAGCCACAATAAGCAATTAAGTTAGTGTTTTTAACAGAAAATTGCTCAGTATAACTGTAATGCTATAAGGAAACCCAGAGGGTTTTGAAAAAGCCTTGTTGGTTATGTAGGTCTTCATGATGTCATTGTGAAATGTGTTTCCTCACAGTCTGTCAAAGCTCTCAACTACCTGCGATAGTTTTAATTTGTGATTTGCACATACAGGCTGGCTGTATGGGGGCAACAGGAACCAAAGAATGATTAAAGAGTCTTAAGTTCCAGAAATCTCAAGTTCCGCACGTTCTACGATTTATATATATATGTATATGCATATATGCATGTATGTATGTATGTATGTATATGTATATATACTATATATATATATATTTACTATATTTTTTTACTTACTTTGCTTTCAGGTACCATGCAGTCTAGAGTACTGGGATGAGCTCCAGCAAACCTTTGTTCCATATCGGGAGTTCAGCCTATCAGAGAGCTGTGCCTGCCAGCTGCAGCTGCCCAGCCTCAGCCTCACCAACCAGCAGAAGGAGCTGGTGGCCTCAGACCTGTGGAGGATAGTACTCAATCATAACGGAGATGGAGGAGATGAGCAGAGGTGAGGAAATTTTGCTTTAACTGTCCATATGAGAGCGTGTTTATGTCTACACACTGGTATGTGTGTGAACCTACAGACCGTGTGCCGTCCTGTTTGAGGAAAAACAGAAGGAGAGTGCACCCAGGCTGCTGAGCACAAAGAAGTAGAATGTGTCCCTCGCCCCACATCTGGTGTGCAGGAGCAGGGAGCGGGCTTGGAAGGCGTTCAGATCGGCCTAATGAGATTTCCCAGCACACCAAGTGCCTGTCAGGGCCCATCCGGATTCCTTCCTGCTTACCTTGAGTGTATCTAATCGAGGGGAAGCTCACGGGAAGCGAGAGTAGTCAGGCCCCCTTTGGCTCATAAGTTCTTAGGCCTGGCCTGGCCTGGCCTGGGCAGGGTTGAGCTAGGATGGGATGATTTGGACGAGGCTTGCAAGATACTATAGCACCCCAAAAAGCGTGCTTTTACTCCCTGCCACTGCTTCCTCTTTTTATTACTGTTACATCTTCCAACCTTTACCGATTTTTATTTTCGTTCTTTTTTTCATTCCTACCTCGTCTTCTTTAATCTCTTTTTTCTTTTTCTCTCTCCTTATTTACTTCCAACTGGGATTTAGGGAACTTTTAGCGGAAGAGCATTGCCGAGCCCAGATTCTGTGTGGCTTAGAGAGCTTGAGAAAAAAAGAGAGGAAGGAAAAAGAAAACATGTAAGAAAAGCAACAGAAAAAATCTTCAGGACCAGATACTGTGTAAAGCAAAATATACATCTGTATTTCATTACAATCATATTCCGAACACTACATTTCCTTTATGTTTAAATTATTTGTCTTTTTTGATCAAAATTGATCCCCCTTTCCTTACTCCCTCGTTTCATCTGCCTTACTTTAGTTTCCACCAGAAAAATAACTTGGCTGCCCTGCCAACTGGAAGTAATGAAAATTGTCAACATATGATGCTTATCTTTTTAAGGAGCACTCTGCTTGCACCAGCATTTTTCAGGTCTTGAGCGTTTCCTGCTGGAGTTTTTATGGTGGATCATGGTAGCAGCAAATTACAGAGCAAATGGTCATTCACTTCAATTACCTTCCATTCAACATCATCAACCACGACATGCAATTAATGTCCACGGAGGGCTTCTCCTGGAAACTGCATGTGTAATAATGTACCTAACAGCAAGGAAGCTCTTTCTACATTTCGTCTTATTTCATTTCTTTCTTTTCGAATTCTCAGTAACTGTATGGCTGGTCTTAGTGTGCTTCCTGAGAAGGATGTCACACAATTTGTAACTTGCTGGGCAAGACACAAAAGCATTCCACTCTTAATAAGAATCAGATTATTTTAATAAGTCCATTGATTTTCCTTTTTTTTCTTCTTTTTTTTGTGGCCATTGTTTCACAGCTGGGCCAAACGCTTTTGTTATTTAAAAAAAACCCAAAGTTTGATAGAAAACCATTTACTGTTTTCTTTAAAACTGTCAAGTACTGAATCCCAGTCATATATCAGAATATTTTTCTCAATATTATTTCCGTATGAAATCATTTTATATTCACAGGGTGCTGTCAGTTTAAAATTTTCTTCATTTATTGCAGTCTCTTTAACGATTGTTTGTAAATTTAGTTGGCTTTCTGTATCACCTTTTCCCTTCCAGTTCGGATAGTGAGTGTGGGTCCCAGTTACCCTGCGATCAGCTGGTATCTCCAATTGCACTGGCAGCCTGTACCCGAGTGGACTCGTGTTTTGCACCCTGGTTTGTCCCGTCCCTGGGTGTGTGCCTGCAACTAGCACACCTGGAAGTTCACCTCTGTCATCACCTAGAACAGCTGGGTACAGGTAAGATTTGTAATGTTTCATGGCAAAATCTCTACTTTTTCTTGTTCTGTGTTTGATGTCTCATGGTAGCAATAAAGTACACTCAAATATCATCTATTACCTCAGCAGCTCTCTGTTTGATTGACAGCTTAAGTGTCCTTTTTCTTAATGGATTTAACTGACCTCTTGTTTAAAACTCATATCTGTTCACACGTGGATTTATTTTAGATTAATCCATTTTGTGTTTAATCTTTGTTACTTGTTTCAGAAGTATATTAAGCAAAAAAATTATATGTCTCATTCCTCCAGCTCCATCTCGACAGCTTCATCCCTTCCTGCCAGACAGGAAGTTACCTCAAGAACAAGAGTACATGGGGATAGGTGCTCGGCAGCCACGGGTCTTCTTGCGACAGTGGAGCTACGGACCACGTCATTGTCAGGAGTTCAGTTTTTCCTCTCAGCTAGACTGCAAGCTGTTGGAGTACCGAAACTTAACACACCTTCAGCTTCTACAGCCGTGTTTATTACAGGTTGAGCTCAGCTTTTTACATAGTTCTTCTGGTTTACAAAAGTTCTGTTTCCAACTGTTGATATTTATTTGTTTTCATTTGTATTTCAGGGCCAGGCTACAGCCACCTGTTGCCCCCAAAACACCTCTTTTGATGTGAATGTGTTTGTGGACCCAGTGGCACTTAATGTCAGCCAGTATGCCATCCACACTGTAGACACTGCCTTGCACAGCTGGGAACAGGTGACTGCAACACTCCTCATATACTACACCAGATATTTTAGCTGCATATGACACATATTCCAAAGAATAAAAGAACAATCAATAAAAAGTCAGCTTAATTGATGATAGATTATTGATATTGCTTTTGGTGATTATGAGTACTGTGTCATTCTGAGGGTCCTAAAAGCAGAAGTTATCCTTCAGCGTCTTGTCTGTTTTGTACTTAAAGCTAATGTTGAAAGCAAAAGAGGTTAAATTTTCTTATGGGAAATTTTTATAATGATCGCATCTAGCCAAAATTTCACCACTGCAAGAGGAAGTGGCTGCGACCAAAGGATTAGTGATATGATGGCTTTGGTTACGACGTATTGGAGGATGATTTTTTTCACTTATATATTTAAGTAGTTTGGTGCATTCAGACATTTACTTTAACAAGGGATTTCCCCTGATGTTTGATTCTAACATTAGCATACGGTTATTTGATTTAGAGTCTAGTCAGTCTGTAGAGGAAATTCTAGAAAATGCATGTACATTTAAAGACTATGCTGAGAGACTGCCCTTTGTCCCAGATGGAGTATCAGCTAAACAAACTAACAACAAAGTGGATTTGATGAGAATGGTTTTGGATGGAGGCCAGTGGTAATAAAATTTGCAGGATGGAACTGCCTTCCTGTTTGGTGTAAACTCTGACTAAGTGTGTCTGTTCTTGGGCTTCTAGTGCTATGGTCCTCGTCATCTCTCAGTTCCCAGCTCTCAGCACTGCCTCTGGTAGCCAGGATATTTGTGTGTGAAGTGATGCCCATTAAAACATGGTAAAACTTGAGTGGTGACACCTGCCAAGACTTCATCTGGCCCTAGTCCTCCACCCACTTGTCTATTCCACACGCACACAAACCCACACACACACACACGCTGGTTTCCCTGGCTTTGTATGTTCTATCATTTCTCTGCTCAGCTTCGCTGTGCTGACTCATATACTGGTCTCTGGAGACATGAGGCACTCTCATAGTTTTACATGCATGCAAAAACTCACTGCCAGGTGAAAGAAATAATAGCTCTTGTTTTCCTAGGAACAGCTGTGGGGTTTTTGGGGGTTTTTTTGTTGTTTTTTTACCTGCATAAAATACAATTAGGCATGCTATATAGAAAACATAATATTAAATGATTGTTTTGTGTAGCAGTTTTAATACCTTTGTTTTCACTCAGGGGCATCACTGACTCATCGAAAGCGCTTAACCGACTGTGTTAGGTTATTGGTCATATTTGACCCATGGCTTCATCATCGCATCATTTAACACAAGCTAGTTAATGTTCCCTATTTCTGCTGAGTATTTTAGTCATAAATAAGACTTGAGAGCATTAGTCTTATTAGAATGAATGGTCATATTGCAGCTTTACTGGAGTGTTACGGACATGTTGGTATCCGTGCTGGGCTTTACCCAACATGCCAAGTGTGATTACTTGGGTTATTAGTTGGTCGTATGATCTCAGGCGCACCTCATTTGATACTGACTGTGTGAATGCTATCTTGGCTCAGCGACTTAAAGCCCCAAACCGAGCTTTACAATGCGTACTCACATAAATGTTGGCTTTAAAGATTGACTTAGTCAAACACAAATACTGAACTCTGCATCTACACGTTCATTCTTATGGCACTGAGTTCTAAAATGATTAAGTTTGCTGTACTGTCTTTATTGGTCTACACAGCAGCAGCCTTGTAACTTCTACAGAACCTTTTAACTACCTCCAGCCTTCACCACTTTGCTGAACACAAGGGAAAAACATTGTAATTATAAGGCAAATGTGCTACATGTGGCTACAGTAGTTCTGGAGTAAGGGGGTAGACAGAGGTCAAGTTTGAAAGGCAGATTCTTTTAAAAAAAAAAAAGTTCTTGTCCACTTCAGAAGATTTGAAAACTTCCATGATAATGGAGCATTGTTTCCATTTTTGGGGTTTCCAGTGAAACAAAGTCTTGTATTTGATGACAGAACCTTGTATGGGTGCAATTAACCCTCTGACTGGTAAAATCCTCCACTGTAGGGAAAGATTCTTTAAGATAACATATGCTTTGATTTGATAGAAATTCTCTTTGCCCATATTGTCCATACATGGAAAAATGTGAGCCAAGCTAATGTGTAATCAGGAGGAGTCAGAAATATTAAGAGTGTCTGTCCTTCTACAGTAGAAGGAGGTATCCTAATGTGTGTAATTGTTTCAGTGATTTTCGTGTTTCCTTGTGTCAAGGCTGGCAGGCAGGCCTGTTGTGATGTGGCCTGCAGGGATTGCATCGAAACATAGAGAAGATTCTTCAGTTACAATTGAAACCTCATAACCCAGACGTGGTCATAGGAGACCACCGCAACCAGAACAGCTGGAGTACTTCCAGATGCATAGCACTCGAGTGTAGTATATGTTTGTGATTTTCACTCATTTAGCAATAGTCGGTAATAATACACAGTTCTAGTCATGGTAAATGAAGTGCTCTTGTTTCCATAATAACATCACAAAAGATTTCTGGCAATCACAAGTCCACAGGCCAAATAGCGTCTCATTAATATCAACATGAATGTATGTTATGGCTGTTGTAAAATACTGCATTTCCCCAAGTAAGCAGGCTTTCTTTCCTCCCCCGCAACCTAGCTGCTGCTGGCTCTAACATCCTTTGAGCCTTCACTGAGTTTTGTCCTAATATAAAAGAGATAAGAGACTGAGGTGTACTGGAGTGTTTTGGTTGTTTGGAACCAAAGATAAAGAAAACATTATTATTATTTTTTTAAATTATCTTTCTTCATATTTCTGCCTCTTCTCTTTGCACTCAGTAGTCCCATGTGCCCCAAACCTCAGCACCCCACCACTCTAACCTCAGGCCCCATGGCCCTCTATTTTCAATTCTCAGCCCCAAAGCCCCACTCTGAGACTTTGCTCTGCCCTAACCCTCAGCCCCTAACCCCAGGGAAGTGGCTTTGGTGGAAAGCCACACAAAAGCCCAGTAGTATTTACACACTCTGCTTTCTCACAGAACATTCACAGACTGTTACATGTGGAATTGAGACAACAACAGGAATTTTCCCCCTGTTCATTTTTTTTTTTTTTTTTTGGTTCTTCCCATATTTGAATGATTCTCTTCTTTCTTTGTAGCCGGAAAGAAAACGATTCAGAGCTCATGTTACTGGTTCTTAGGCTCTGGTCATGTGTACAGAAATATATTGGTGATTTTAGAACTGATAAGTGTTTCATTATGTTCATTTTACAGGTTTCATTATCACCTCAAAGGTGTTTTGTTTCATGAGTGTTTCTTTTAAATGGGTGTCGTTATTTACAATCTGTTTTCCAGACATTTTACTGTTAACTTGTTATTTATATGTAAGCCATTGTGCAGTTCAGATCCGGGTTAGGCTCTGCGAAAGCTAAGACATTGTATCTGGGTGGATTATGGATAGGGGATCCTTTGATACTGTCGACGATGTTTGAAAAAGTTGTCATCTTGTGCTTTTTAACAAGATATATGTGTTGACTGTTTAAATATCTTTGTCTTAATATTTGTCTGTTTAAAACTCAGAGACAGACAGCGAGTGCATATGATTACCGGAGGAAGCTTTTCTGATGTCTGTATCGCGTTGCCTTGTGAATCAGAGGAGAAAGACGATACCTTCAAAGAGCAGGCTTAGCAATGGCATCTTAAGATGGCAGCAGGAAGTTTGTAAATCGCAGTGTCACATTGGAAAGGGAGCACAGATAGTGTTCCACTATAAAACTGGAAATGGATTTAAAGCCACTGCTGCAGCTGTCCCATCTATATTTTTGCTCTCGCTACCTCTCTCACACACACATCTATCATCAAGTGTTCTTTTAATGGTGTAAACTTTCCCATCCGTTTTCAATAGCATCAACAACCCCAGGACCCTGAACGTGCTTGGCAGTGAAACTCTGAGATTTTACTGCCAGCCTCTTTTAACCATCAACCATCACTCCCCCCCCAGCCATTTAAAAGTATACAGCAGGCTGAGGTCCCTCTTTGTTGGGGTACTTGAGGAGTTATTGAGAAGTTGTCTGAACTACATTCATGTGCGTCAAGAATCAAGGAGGAGTGTGCAGAAGAGATCCCATCAGAGCCCTAAGAGCCTTTGGAAAGAACTCAAGTAAAGCTTACCCTTGCACCCGAGCGTTCACTATCCAGCTCAGAGCCATAGTTTGTGCTGTTTTGAAATTGTGTGCTTGAATTCCTGAATGCAGGAGAAACACCCCACTCTCTCTCTCTCTC
Source organism: Etia nguti (assembly GCA_015106755.1). Lineage (NCBI taxonomy): Eukaryota > Metazoa > Chordata > Actinopteri > Cichliformes > Cichlidae > Etia > Etia nguti. The sequence continues at coordinate 89,720 of VUQG01044010.1, read as the reverse complement.
TCTCTCGGTTAAACCATTGTTTTCAATAGCAGGCAGTGAGCTCTCTCCTTTTGCATGCAAGGTGACGTATGAGTGGACAGCATCCCTGTATGATTCGCAAGACTTTCTGTGCGGTTATCAAATTGACTCGGTGTTGTAGGTGGGCCAGACTCCATCATATTGTTTCCTCCAACATACACAGTATAGGGATGATACTTACTAACAGGAATGTCTACTCAGTAGCCCACTTAGTTTCCTTAAGGTGCAAACTGGCAACATTTAGCTGTTCAAAAAAAGGATTTTAAAAAATTTAAGGGATTGGTAAAGAGATTGGCCTCCTGGAGAGGTCAGAGGTCAGCTTGGTCCAGCTGGAATACCTGTCAGGCTATGATGAACCACTCCCCATTGATAATATCACTAATTTCCTTCTTCATTGTTAAGACTATTAATACATGCATTGTTGACACATATATATGTGTTTTGACACTCACAACAAATGCACACTCCCAAAATAAACGCATACTTGGATTTTTTTTATATCCTTCCTGTTCCTTCTCCTTCCTTTTTGTCTTCCCACCTCTTCCGCTCATCTCTCTCTTTTTTCTGCCAGAATGGGAACGCAGAGGCTGAGGAGCTGCTCTACAGCCACTATGTTATTTGTAATGACACGCATGAGACACTGCGCTTTGGTCAGGTGGACACTGATGAGAACGTGCTCCTGGCCAGCCTCCATAGCCACCAGTACAGCTGGAGATCCCACAAATCCCCTCAGGTAGCATGCACACACACACACCCGAGCAAGCATACATAGCCCATACTTAATGAAATGTCTGATGACCGACAGACTTGTTTTGGTTGATTTTGAATAGAGCCATGCACACATGCATGCTCCTGCACCCAAAACTTTTGGACATCAGCAGTCGTCATAAAAGACAGGAACACATGATTAAGATACTTACCTTGGAATGCAGAGCGTTAACATTGTGCAGAATTATGGAAACAGTGAGCACACACACACACATTCTGAAAAGTATATAAATGGACACCTGAATACACACACAATGCATACATAAACACAGTACATATGTGTAAAAAGAATGGCTCACACACAATTTCTGTGCAAAAGTTGTAAGAGGTGTATACACACACACACACCAGACACATCATTGTACAGCGGGTATCTGTGTGTTTCTGTCAGCGTTCTCAGACAGTGCCCTGACAGCATTGTTAAAGAAGATTGATTATATTTAACCCTTTGTGGTTTTGAGGTTGAGTGGAGGGTGGGCTGGCGATCTGTGGCATATGTGTGTGCTTGGTGCACACATGTTTCAGGACCCCCATGCGTTCCACAGCGAGTGTGAGAAAGTCAAGCTTGAGAAAAGACATTGCCGTAATTGCTCGCAGTAAGTCAGTAAGTCAAGTTGTATTAATCATCGACCATGGTTAATCTGTGCTCTTACCTCACTCTTGCTTAAAGGCGCACACACACGCACGCAGTGCATGAGTGGCAATCTGGCATATCAGCACAGTGAACACCACATTTAATTCCTGCAATGAGTCAAAATGACCTCGGTATTTTCAAGGATATTTTGGATGAAGAATTGTCCGAATGGGCCAAATATCATCATAGATGAAGAATGCGATTCCAAGATAGTTCTGTCATGTGTTATTCCATCATGTGTTTGTGGTATATGAAATATGTGTTCTCAAGATGAACATGATTTGTGAAACTAGATAAATAAGAAATAGTGCAGCTTTGCCAAAAACACTCAGCTAACTTTGAGCTTGACGATAAAAAGCTTGCCAATGTGTCCGCCTCAGCAAATTGTAGCAAACACTCCTAATTACATTTTGGGGTTATAATAATAGTGACACTGATAAGGAAAAGGGTTGTATTTCTTTAATGGTTACTTGGAAGTGGGGTTTTTTTCCACTATTACAAATCAGTTTCCAGGCTGAGATGTAAGTGGTTTTGCTGTTTTGCTTAAGCCCCACGATGCCGTGGAGTGTCTAAAACAACTCTGACCATCACAAACCATCATCTTTTAGTTTTCCTCTATCTGTCAGTCTGCTCACGACTTCAACTCAAGATCTTCTGTACTCCCGTCTGCGCATCCAATTTAACTGTGTCCAGTATTATTGTGATTGTATATGTATACTAATCCTTTGTGGAAATTTTTTAGCTGTAATGTCCTACCACCAAATCCTCTCTCATTCATCCCCTAACCCTCCCCCACGCTCACGAATACTCTAACCCTGCTCAGCATTGAGGCAGAGCATATCACTTTGATTTAACTTTAAATAACCACGCTATACATCAGTTCCACTCCACTTTTTCATGCGCTGTCATCACCATGTTCTGTTGCTGTAACTTTTCAAATTATATCCATTAGCACTTTGCAGCTTGGGAGCCACGGTACAATTACCTCACTCATACTGGTTATACTCTAATGCTATGCATAGTTCTGTGTCTCTTCTTGCCATGCTCTGTAAGGACCCACCAAACACAACCCAAAATCCATTCCAGGCCTTACACCCTGAGTCTCTCTTTATTCCTATATGAGATCAGTATACCTGCACAGTCTCTGGCTCCTACACTGTTTGAAGGTCTCACTTAGACATTGTGCCGTTCTTATCCCAAATGCACACCTAGTACTTGTCCCTTTCCTTTTCTCCTGAAGTTGGTCATCTGTTCTGATGTTCACAACCATGTTGGCTAAGCTTATTAGTCCTGGTGCTGTCTCCCCGTCTGTCCTGTGACTGGCTAGAAGGTAACTTTCTCCTTTTAGTCTCCATCTTATCCCAGTAGGTGTTGTCCTTACGGTTGATTCTGGGAGGGAACTACTCATGAAGGCTTGGCACTTTTCACTTTTGTGGCCATTCCACTTCTTTTCTTTTTGGTCCATACAGTTGCTTTTGTGTTCCATTCACTTTCCTGACATTATCCATGGTCACATCGTTCTGTCAATATGTCTAGTTTGAATCTATCCAGTCTCCTAACTATATCATTGCGCTCCCTTACTTAGTTTTACAATCCAGTGCATCAACCCTCAAACTACTATTCCAGTTCGTATGTATCTGTACATGCAGTATTGTCTTTTCTGGGAGGCCAGGGGGCTGTCGGTGAGCAAGGCCATTGACCTGTCCTCGTGGTTTTGGTATGATGTGTGTGTCCCAGTCGTACTGTCCCCCAGGCAGTCACACACACTCATATGCCACAGCTACTAATATGGTTTTGTAAAGTAATCTATGCCTGTTCCTCTCTTAAGCTCCCCTGAGAACTCACTGGACATGACATCATCTTGAAAAGAGGAGGATGGGTAGATAAAAAGATTGTGGAAGTGATCAACTGGGAAATCTGAAAAATTCAAAAAGAGAGTAGCACAGAGTTGTCAGAGGGGATATTGCACAGCACTACTTGAGAAAAACAAGAGGACATGGAAAAATGGAAGCAGGGGCAAAAGATGAGCCATGCTCTCAACACTCCTCTACAATGGCAGCACTGCCAAAAACATGTCTCCTCACTATCTGTTCTGTTCCTCCCACCTTTCCCATTTCTCTTTTGCTTTTCTGTCTGTTGATGATGCACAAGCAACCCTTTTTATCATGAGTACATTGCTACACCTGAAGTCTTCCAATCCTGTCTCCAGTTCATACATATAGAAAGAGTCAGAGATGGAATAAGACCATTTATATGAATAGACAAGCTGTTGTTTCAGCTTGAACTTAGACAGTGAGGCATATTTAAAGTGCCGCAACCTCCTGTGTATTGTTCCTGTACGAACGAGAGGTGTTTAATGTGTGCAATCTTGAGCCATCTAACCAATGTACACTTCATACGGTGTTGTCATACCTTTGAATATCTCAGTTTTCTCCAAAGAACACTAAAGTAGTGTGTTTTCGTAGTGAAACATGAACCTAAGCTCAGGTCACACTCCCTCTCACTGCTCCTCTGTTTCTCTCCCTTCCACTTTCTCTACCACCCCATCTCTCCTGTCACTCATAACCATAAGACTTATTAAAAGGGTCGATTGAGGCAGTCACGTCCTTAGAGCCTGCTCTCGCCTAACACTTGAGCAAATTCATACCCGTGTGTGGACACTCAGACTCACACATACATACACACTGTAATAAAATGTTTCCTAAGGCCTGGAGTCTGTCAGGCCTCTCAGTATAGTCTTTCTCTTTCAAGCTTAGCATGCCTTCACACCCCAGCATTTCCCAGCCAATGCGAAAATGTTTATAAACACATAATTTCCCTAATTTTTATATGCAGTATACCATTATGTTCTGCGTGTCATGTAATAGAGAGAGAAACGGATAAAGGAATACATACAGTTAAATTAATACATCTGTTAAAAACCTTCAGGATGGTCATGCATACAACTACACGTTCTTTCTCTAATTACGTACAGTTTATATTTCGCACAAACACACTCACCATCCCCACCCTGCTGTTTTTCAAGGCTCTGGCGTGTGGTGTGGATGGTTGAAATATCTGGCTGCTCGTTACAGGATACAGCCTGGCTGATGGAAATCCCTGTGGTTAGTGTGGTTAGCAGGGAGAGGGGCGTAAAAAGCCCCCTGGATTTGAGAAGGACTTTTTAAGTGCCTACAAGGAATATTCCCTATTTGAATAAATTGTGATTTACTCCATGAGCAGGCTTCTACAGTAGAGTGTCTCTTTCTGAATGCATGTCTTTGCGTGTTAGTGCGTCTGTGTATGTCTGTGATGTATGGTGTTGCTCCATGTGTTAGTGTTTGTGTGGGAGTGTCAGTGTTGTGTTGGCCATGGGTGTGTGCGGTTCCCAGGGGTAATGTGCGGAAGATAGCAGCCCAGGACTATTAGTTTGCGGTGAGATTGGCCGTGTTTTTGGAAGCAGGCATGACAGGGTGGTATTTGGTATGAGAGTGTGTGTGAAAGAGAGTCAGAGAAGAGTGAGAGAGCAGTGTTACATCAGTGGAAGCTGTGTGTGAACATGTATATATGAATAGTTGTCTGTGTATGAACCCTGTTGCTCGTGTGTCGCAGTCTTGTACAAGTGTTATAAGTTTTCAGAAGGGTTCATTGTTTGCTGCTCGTCATTCAAAAGAAACAAATCTCGTCCTTAAAATGTGTCTGGTCTTTTGCTGGAATCTATCAAGACTCAATGATTAAGAAACACTGCCCTCAAGTGAAGTGGTTTAGTCATGCTGTTCATCCAACATTGCCACTTTAACTGCAGTTGACCCTGAGGGTTATCTCAGCTCCACTCAGGTTCACCCACTCGCTTACTGAGCATGAGGAAACTAAAAGAAAAGGGAGTGCTCTTCATCTTAATCCCTGAAGACAACCCTGACTCTTTGTCTATCCTCAGATCTGGGTTTGGTAATCTTTTTACACTGACTTTTGCTTTTAACCATTACCTTAAAATATAAATAGGAGAAGAGAATAAAAAGTGGGAGATGAACACTGAATTGTGAGAAAAAGTTTATCCATTTAGTAACACTGCGTTACACAAGAAGAGATGTTGCAGCACATTGCTAAACATTCCTCTATAAAACAATAATAATTTTTTAGTCCACCTTTATTTGTGATGGTAGATTTGAAATTCCTCCCCAGGGCGCTTTAAACATTTGTGTGTTTATTCAAGCTTGAAACCAGTGTCATGCTGTAACATTACTCCTTCAGGCTGGAAGTTATCCTTTTAACCTGTATACTTGGATATACAGATAGTGTTTCTTACATGTATTCATGTGCTTCCATGTCAACTCACTAACACTATCAGGTTTCATGATGATCAGCTTTGTGCATACTCTGTGGTAGTCCTGGCCAGGTCCACACTGAACATGCCAGACACTATGAGAGCCAAACACACACACTTTCCCAGTTTGTATGTTTATTTATTGCAAGGGTTTGGTTTTTTTGTCTAGCTATTGCTGTAACTTCTTGTAATTTCTCTGTATGGATGGCATCCATACTTGTGAATATAATGATGCATTTGTGTTTAGTGGTTTTACACTTTGCTCATATCATCAGCAATTCACTGTTGTGTCCTTTAAGGCAGCTTAACACAGTTCTTTGGGGATTTACTTGTATCTAGATGCCATAAGGAATTACATCTACACTAATCACTACACCTAAAGGTCAAGGTGAGTAGTAATCTCATGTTCCATGAATGGTTAAAAAATTTCCTTCCAGACCACAAATCTTACACTTTACCTCCAAGTTTCCTTTGCCTTTTCATCCCACCAGCAGTTTCTTCTACAGCTGTACCTCCAGTGTACAAGAATAATAATTCTCAAAGGTATATCAGTTTACTATGCGTATTAGTGGTCTATGCCTCAGCATCCAGTAGGCCCATATACATATCTCCTCTAACCCATTTCCCTTCTTGCTCCCTTTTTAAACTCTCAGGCAGGACAAGCAGTCATTCTTTTTGTTGAGAAACTGTTGCTTTTGTTAGTGTTTGTTTTAAGGAAATGTCACTGGAGGGATGAAACATTTATCCCCAGCAGTGTTTGTTGGGAGCACGCTTGATTAGTGATTAAAGTGGTATGTCTCAAGAAGTTGAACCTCAACCTCAGCCCCTGTTACATTGCACAGACAAAGAAAAATGTTTCAGCAATCAGTGGTTTGCCAGTAATTTTTTGAAATCAGTTACTTTGAATATATTCTGGGGAATCATTATCAGCTTTCTGCAACCCACCTTTTGGTCTCTGTTCAACTTAAAAAAAAGTACTACATTCATCAGCTCTACACGAGGGCTGCCAAAGTCAAGATTTTCATGAGAAATACAGTGAAGACGGACTTCTCCTTCACCACATGCTTTCTTTTTGTCTTTGTATATGTCATTCCTGTTTTTCCTTCCAAATTCAAGGAAGGATTTAGGGGAGTCTGTTTTTGCATTCTTACTGACACGCTTGGAGATTTTATTATGATTCCACTCATGTAGATGTGTTGAGTCATTGGTCTCTCATGACACATTTGTGTATAGACTGTATATTTGTAGAATTCTACTGCCTGTGTAGTCTGTCCCAAAGGAAGCTTTTCCTCTGATATTAATACATTAATTTAATTATCATGTTGATGAGCACTGTGCTGCTGGAATCTCTGTTGTAAATCTTTTTTAACATTCCAGTGTGTTAGCAGTTTACAAATTATATCATCCTCTACATCAAATCCTGGGCCTTGAAATGACAACAAAGGCTCTTAAGCAGTGGGGTGCAACCCTTCTTTGTGCAGCAGAACCGTTACTGACTGGTCATCACATGACAAACGTGTTGGTATGTTTCGATTACCTTGGGTCACATGGTGATGACAGAGTTTTTTCACTTGGGATCCCAGTTTTAACAGATTTACCAGCTGTCATTGTGCTATGATGTCAGGTACAGAATAGGGCTTCTCATCACAGCTGATGTCTTTTATAAGGTGTGAACAGGATACAAGACATTGGAGGTTAAACACTGATAAAGAATATAAACCATTAAAAATGTTGACAGCGTATCAAAAGCATAAGTGAGTTTCAAATCCACAACCCTTTTATGTACGCTAAAATGCTTTTTAATGCATTACAGAAGTGTTAAATCCTTCTCTAAACAAAAATGTAATTAGTATTAGACTCAAAACACCAGAAAAAAAAAAACCCACCTCACTTCAGTGAGTTCATTTTTCCTTTTCACTAGGGAAACAGAACATTTTGGATGCAGTAATTTTACAAAATGGCATTAGAACTAAGTGTTGTTATTTTGATAAGCTGCTTGGTTGAATGCAGTTGTAGGACTAACAGTAATGGTGTTATGTGGCCTCCATGGTAGGACATCAGCCAATTAATATGCTCTCCAATGCCGAGGACACCACTCCAGACAGGTTAGCTGTCCTAAAAGAGTTGACCTCAGTTAGCCCCTCTCACTGTCCTTAATGCTCCTGAACCAGCCTTCTTCTTGATTCTCTCCTAAAGCAGACCATAGGGGAGGTGCAGGTGAAGACTGTGATTATTAAGGTCCCTCTGGTGCTGCCCTGGGTTCAGCACCATGGACAGCACCTGGTGCTTTATGGCTAGTCCCACAGGAGCACCACTGGGTTACATGGCTGTTTTATCCCAGTGGCCTCACACAGATCGCACGGGACCCTGAGACTCGAAAAGGACTCTTATATATTATAGAGTGCTTCCACCATGAGAGCATTTAGATCTAACAAGGTGCCAAAAAACAATCCTCAGAGATTTTAGTCCACATTGACATGACATCATCATCAGTTACTGCAGATTGTTGACTGCACATCAATGATGTGAATCTGCTGCTCCACCAGCAGCACCTATGTAGCTGACAGGAGTGGCACCTGGTTTGATCTTCTGCTGTAACTGTTGACAGATGCTCTTCTGCGTACCTTTCTGTAACAAGTGGTTATTTGAGTTACTGCTGCAGTTCGAAGCACTCTGGCCATTCTCTTGCGACCTCTACCATTAACAAGGCATTTTCACCTAGAGAACTGTCGCTCACTGGATGTTTTCTCTTTTTTGGATCCTTCTCTGTAAACCCAAGAATTGGTTGTGTGGGAAAATCCCAGTAGACCAGCAGGTTGGCCTTGCCATGTGTACATGGCTAAATGCTTTGAGTTGCTGTCACATAATTGGCTGATAAGATGTTTATCCTAAAGGGCAGTTTTATGTAATAAGGTGGCCAGTGAGTGTGTGTAGACACTGAGGTTTATGTCCTGCTGAGGGCTTTTTAAACATTGACTTACACATCCCAGTACTGTGCGGTTTTTGTCCTCTCCTCTCAGATAGGACTCCTTTTGTCAGCTCTCTTCATTTGGTTCAAGCACTTGCCGCGTCTGCGTCTCCTGGAACCCTTGAGGCCCTGCATGTCTAAGATGCCTTAGTAAAAAACCGAGGGAAAACTATTGAAGTATGTTAGTGAAGCATAAATCTCTTAATGTCCCTTCTGTCAACCACGGACCCACACAGTGCCTTTTCTCTGAAGCTTCTAGCTCTCAAACCGCTTCTTAGACTTGCAAATCTGAGCTTTGATGTTGCACTGCTTTGCTTCTTTTGTCAGAAAGAGGGAGCCAAGGAGGAGAGAAGCATTACAGCCAGCTGTGAAGCCACCATAATTCCCTCATGTTACATGGGTTAGCCCTCACTGCCCTGGCATGGATGCTGTTGTGTCTTTCTCTGTCGTAATTCTCTTTTAATACATATTCTTTTTTTAAAGGACAAAGTAATACATATTCTTTTGTTTTGTTGTCTGGATAGAAACCTGTTTCTCATTTGTTAGGTGGCCAGCTAGCTCCCTGGTCCCAAAGTAATTTCCCCAGACAAGACAGGCCTCTGTTCCACATCCCTCTTTTTTCATCTCTGTCTGTATAATATTAAATAAGATAGGCACTACAGAGACTTGTCAAGCTATTTTTAAACTTTTGTCATATGACATTGAATTCACATGATTTTAATCAGCCATCTAAGACATGCCGCAGCTTCCTCAGGCCTTTTATAGAAACTTGTGTGCAAAGCTACTGGTATTGATACCTCTGCGCCACATGTCTCAAATCTCCTATTATAGTCTGAGAGAGATGAAATAAAGGAATGGTATTAATGGGGAGACAACCATTGACCACTGCAGCTTTGTCAGCCTGTCTGTGTAGCATCGAAGAATGCCAATTGCATCTCCGCTGCAGACATAGACTTAATTTGTATTGTGTGCACCCAAGCACATTCCTGTTGAGGACAATAGACAGATAGTGGTTATAGTGGCAAGAGTGAGTCATTCTGTCTGGAGGAGCGTATGGGTCATAGGGTATATGGTGTTTTTGTGTGTGCATGTTCATGTGTAGAACTCAGAGAGAGAGATTTTACGTATATTTTACTGTTTGTGTTTGCCATTGGTTCCTATGTTGGTCCTGACACCCAGATTATCAAAGCAGACACTTGAGTGTTTGCCATATGAAGTACGTAATGTTTCTGTGTTTACCAGGAAGTTAACAGTCAGTCCTTTGGCTGTGACTGACAGATCTGTTACTGTCTTTTACAGGAAAGTTTGTTGCTAATGATTTTCTCCCGGGAAAAGATTAAGCGATGAACTGGGCAGTAGACATGACATCGTACCCATAAGGGAGGTTGATGGTTTGATTGACTCATTGAGTATAACTTACAGTTTAGCAAGCTGGGGGTGGTAATTCTCAGAAGTTAACACCACTAAATGTGTTGGTCATATGTTTGGCTTCTGCATCTAGTTTCCATGGTAATCTAAAATGTGGGTGATGTGATTTCAAAACGTTTACATGGTGTTGATCTTGTATTAAGACCATACTTGGTCTCGGTGATATTATGTGTGGTTTTTAATGTCGTCCTTCTGTCCACTCTCTCTGTTACTTGCAGATTAGTCATAATTTCACCAAACTCTTTGTTTTGAAAACATACGTCAAAGCACCATTATTAAGTTTAGTTGGTGCACGGTGACTGTGAAGACCTGTCGTTTTAAAGCTTTTTGAAGCCTTTTGTATACAAGCCATCTGTGGCATTAAAACAGAAAAGGAACTCGCACTGACTTATGACAGCATTAGGGAATTTACTTCAATGCAAGATATTTGCTAATGTTACCATACTCAGCTGGTTCACTATAAAACCAAATTCTGCTTTAATTCATTTATTCATTCAAATGTCTAAAAATTTACTGATATTTTACATATCACCCCCCAGTAAATGAATAGAATAGATGAACTGAGATCATTTTAAAAATAAGCATTGATTTTAATACTAAAAATTGTGGTTTGTGACTGCCTGAGGTCTGTCAACCATGGACATGGTGGAATGTTTCCACCCTTGAGATGCTTGGATAGGCCTTTATTTCAGCAACCTTCAGTCCCTGCCTGTTTGTTGGTCTCTTTGCCTTTAGCTCTTCAGTACGTAAAATCTTGTTCTACTGGACTGAGATTGAGTGACTGACTTGGCGATTGAAGAATACTCAATTTCCCTGTCTTTAGAAACTTTTGAGTCTTTTTTGCAGTTTTAGGTCATTATCCATTTGCACTGTGAAGAGCTGTCTGATCAGTTTTGCAGCATTTGGATGAATCTGAGTACAGATAATAGCGCTGTACACTTAACAGTTCATCCTAACACTTCTATCAGATGTCTAGTGGCCTTATACCTCTGGAGGTCATACAAGCCCATAGCCTAACATTGCCTCCATTATGTTTGACAGATAGTGTGGTATGTCTTCTCGATGTTTTCTGTCGAAGTCTAATCTGGCCTTGCTGTTTTTGAGTGTAACCAGTGTTTTTTGTACACTGTCTCTGTGTTTCCAGGTGTCTCTCAATTGTAGACTTTGACAATGACGATAATGTCTGTTTTTAAATTTCAACGGCCAAGCACTCCTGCCTTGCTTGCCCTGGTAGAACACCACTGGACCTCACTGTATATTTACTTTAGTCGAATCCTGAATAGACTTTAGCCTGAAAGTCCGGTTCAGTGTAGAGGCACTGGCAGATTTTTTGAGTGGAATGTATTGCTTTATCTTCTTTTTTGTTTTGTTTTTCTTGAATGTGGTAAAGTAAGTAAACAGTGGTGAGGTGGTCATTTATAAACCATATAAAACTTCAGCTTTCATATAAGGGGAAACAGCGACCTCCCACACTAACAGCAAGTAGCCAGTCTGTCACTGAAGTTTCCAAAAAAGCAGAAAAGAAAACACCAAACAGAAGATGGTCAGATTGTCATGTCCCAAAAATGCTTCACCAGGCCTGACTGTTTCAGTCTTCCCAAAAATCGTAAGACATCACCAAATACTGTGGTCATTTTGGAAAAATTCGGAACAACCATATTTGACCAGTACAACTCAGTTGCAAGAAACATTTAAGCGGCATGATCGAAGATGTCAGACTGAAAAACAGAGTTAATTTAGTTCAAGCAAGAGTGACTGAACCTATTTTAATATCTGTCAGATGAGTCATCACCATGGAACCGAGCTGAATAATCCGTTGCTTAGTTATATTAGCATATTTGGACAAACATGTCACTCATCATTTTGATATAACCGGGATGTACTGTCAGACCTAAAGACATATGACTAACTTACAGTAAAGTAATTTCTAAGCAGTCAAGATGGGTAATTGTTTGATTATTTTAACGACTAGAAAATATGTTTACTTAAAGTGTTTTATTTATCTATCAGGTCAAATAAAATTTGAGGAATTTGGATAATTGCTTGTATTTTGATTACGTTGTGATTTGAAGCCAGAGTTATTATTGGAAACTAAAAAAAAAACCAAGACGTTACCGTGGTTAAAATCTACGCACCATAAGTGACACATGGCAGAATATTTAAGGTACATTAAAGTGCTGTCAGAAAATAGCAATAGTTTGTAAACATCCACATACATTCAATTATTCCCATGAAGATCACTCTTGAAGTATAGTTGGAGCCTTCCAATGTGCTGGAGTGAAGCAGTGTCCATCATCAGCCATAATCACAGTCTCCCCCTGAGGATTAAAGGGAAATGAAGTGAGACTGAGATTTCAATTTCACATTTCTTTCACACTCAATACCCATCTTGGGATATAATATAATATATGGGTCCTCAGTTGTTTTTGGACAAAAAAAATCTTCTGCTTGGGGCCAGCTGCTGAAAGTGAGTGTTGGAGTTTCTTGTTAAAATATTTATTTCTAGATGAGATTCATATTTAACTTTCAAACTGAAGGCTACAGCACAACCTCTGGTTTTTGTATGATATTTTACAGAGTTGACATCGATATAAGAGACAGTTACATGTCCTGTCTTTGTCCTTTGTCCTAATAAAGTGTGAGTAGTTGATGTTGTTGTTGCGTTTGTTTGTTTTCGGGGGTTGGGGGCTTTTTGTGTGTGTGGTTTTTTTGTTAGTTTTTTTTAACAATGACCCTTTGACGTTTGCTCAGTTTTCAGTTTATTTCACCTTGGCATGCTGGCCTTGTCTTGTCACTTTGCATCACTGGGCTTTACTCATATTTCGAGCCCTGGGGTATATGTCATCATTTTGTTTCGTGAGGTCAGAGATCTTCAAATTATAAAGCAGATGTTATGGTTTGTCAACACGCCTGAGGTTGAAACAACTCATATGAAAAAAAATGTATAAAAGATGAACTCTTTCTCTATTTAGGGTCAGCTCCATGTGTTACAATCATGTTTTCCTTTTATTTTGTGTGTGTGTGCACCAATAAAGTTCTATACAAAATGATACAAAAAGTAAGTCAAATTATTAAGCTAAGTTGACTAATTAAAGAACAGTGTGAATAATTCATTCATTGCCTTAAATAAAACCTTTTTTTTTTCATAAATGCTGAGTCTCTGTTCAGCTGAACACTGTTGGTGTAAGGCGAGGCTTAATCCGTGTGTATAAATCGGCCACATGTGGCTGGCTGGGTTTTCTGTGTCACAACAGTTGAATACGTCACAGAGAGGCAAAACAACTTCTTATTTTTCATTTTTAGTGTCCTACACATCCAGTTCATATGTGTCACTGCTGGGGGTTTTTTTTTTTCTTCTACTGCTTGAGTCAGAGACATGATGAATTAAAACAAAAGCAGCAGTAACTGTTTGAAGTCTGAGGAGAAATGTTATTATGACTTCTTCTTTAAAGGTCAAGTTGAGCCACAGGCATGATAAAGTGCACAGAGACAGGGGGAGGAAGGGACAGAGGAGGTAAAGGAGAGAGAAGTGTTGAAATTGCAAATCCATCCTCACAGATGGTGTTGACGCACGGCAGAGGTCTCCAGTGGCTTCGCCACTTGCAAGGTTCAGGCCGTTATTGTCACCAGTCTACTCTAATGAAAGTATTATAATATAAATACTGAGTTCTAATCTGTAGGACCTGAGGTGAGCTTTGAAGTGAAAAGGTATCAGTATTAAGTCATGGGAGCAGAATGCCAAACACATTAAAAGTTCATTTCTCAGTTTTCCTCAGATCACAATATTCTTAGCTGGGCTTGATTATGAAATTGTGTGTAATGTTGTAAAGGCCTGGTTCAGTAATATAGTTCTCCACGTTAAGGCTTAAACTTAACCTCTGCCACCTGACTGTTAAGTCCCCTCTGAGTCGGTGCACCAAGTAGGTGATCCCAGAAATGTAACTCATTTCCACGCAGCTGACAGAGAGGATGACAGATCTTGTAGAGAGTGAATTCAGGCTTTGATTAAGAATGTTATTGTAACAAAATCTGTCTTCAAACACTAAGAAAAGACTGCAGTGCTGAGAAGCATATAAGGTCTTAACCAGGGTCCCTCCATGCCCTTTGACCTCAGGAGTAATTTGTTTTTCTTTAAACACATTGAGTATATGTTCAGCATGTTGAAGCAACTACCCAAAGTGTAAATGTTCAAATGTTCAGTGTTTCAGTCTGGTCGCTACTCCTCTGGGGGATCACTGACCCCGAATCTCACTCTGCTGCTTGCCCCCGCCCCATCTGTCTTGATAGTCCCATGACATGCTTTGTCTTTCTCATGTTTTCTCCCCTTCCTTTCTAACTGTTGCTAGTTTGATGTTGTGCTGGCAGCAGGGTTGACACAGAGTTTAGGTGCTGTAGAAAGTCAGCCCCACTGCCTCGGGAAGGGGAGAAGGCTTTAGATCTCCCTCTGTATTTATGATTCTGCTCCTGTATTATGACCAAAATCTCATGAGAAGAATCATATTGTTTGACAAATGAGTTTCCTTGTCATGCAGCTTTGAGCAACTTTAGATAAGAAGTGGACAGATGGTCTCTGAATAACCTCACTGTAGCACAGGTGTGATGGGCATTTGGCCAGACCACTTGGTTTTTGTACTGAATGTTTGTGGATTTAGGTGGAGGCAGCACGTAGTAAATGCTGCATCACTGCATGATGCATTAATTAAAACCGAGTCAGCTTATTGCAGTGTGTATTTTGTGTAACGGTGAAGGCAAAACAGCACTGCTCAGGCTGCCTCTTTACATATTTTTAGCCCCGCTACCATGTCGAGGCGCACAGTTTAAGGAATTATGGGGAAATGGTTGGGGGAAAATTGTCACCACTCTAAAGTTGTTTGACTGTCAAAAGAAAGGAAAGCATCTGTTTATTACTGTTATCCTGAGCCTGTGTGTTTATACCGAGCCACACACATGGATGTGCTCCACACTGAAGTGATGGATATGGAGCTCAAATGGTTGGGGGCCAAAATATGTGCCTCTTATTTAGATGTGCGGAGAAAAGAGTCTTCCACATTCAACCGCACAAGTACACACACACAAACAATCTGGTCACTACACACACTGCTGTAATAATCTTCCACATCAGCTGTTTTCCACCAGCCAGTTTATTGTGTGCGACCTTCCATTTGTGCTTCCAGCAGCAGCAGGCCTGTTCAGGAACAGTAAACAGGAACTTTGTTGTTCTTTTCCCCCCCTACCAGAATTTCCCAAACAGAGTCCTGTTGTTTACTTGCCTTTTGATCGGGGTAAATAAAGGGCAAGAAGACTAACCTCTGATGTCTGCTAACTTCTGTCTCTGTTTTTGTGTGTATGTTCTGCTCTGTGCTATCCTCCAGCTGCTGCACATCTGCATCGAAGGATGGGGGAACTGGCGCTGGTCAGAGGCCTTCAGCGTGGACAACGTAGGAACTTTGCTTAGGACCATTCAGTACAAAGGACGCACCGCCTCACTCATCATCAAGGTCATACAGCTCAATGGTGTCCAGAAACAGGTACTGTCAGCTTTTACTAATTATTCCTTTACTGGCTTTTTTGTTTGTATCGTTTTTGTTTTTTTTCTTTTTTTAGTTCTTAAATAAAGGAAATATTACTCATTGGTCATGTAGTTATTATGGCGGGTATTTTCTGATGAAGGTCAAAGGCTTCCGAAAGTGAAACATCTCACTTTTCTTGTAGTTGGATCAGAGTTAATGTGAATAGATATTACCAGATTTTTATAATTAACTGCAGCGATAAAAGGAAAGATGGTGACCAGCATTACCAACCCCCAGATTTAATTTGTAGAAGATTCCAGGCACAAGACTCTTTATAATTGACAAGCAATGATTTATGGTCCAGATACACCACAGTAACAAAGCAGGACCAGAGTTTTCAACATAATCAAGAATATGGGGATCCTGCAGATTATCTTGCTGCTAACCTGTTAAACATTTACACTGAAAGCAGGAACATGTTTGCTGCATTACGCCTGTTGATTTCTTCTATGTGACACAAAAGCCTGGCTTTTTTCCCAGCACTCATTTCAGGATGAGTGCTTTTTAATCTCCTTTTTTTTCCCCCTGCTTTTGTATGTTATGATTTAGTAGTTGCTTAGCTAACAACAGACTGTCTTTGTCAGTTTTTGTAATCTGTTTTATAGCAATAAAACAAAAGCTTATGAACTTCAAGCCATCCAAAAACACAATGTGTCCCATCAATCCACAGAGAAGATCACAGCAAATCATAAACCAGCATAAACCAAATACATACACCAACTGTCTTTTTTTTTTTTTTTGCTCTAAGAAAAGGAATGAATCATGCTGGAATTTTTCCACAAATAAAAAGCAGAGTCTTCATATTCCTGAAAATGCAAAGATGCCATCAGATTGTAGCTGTGACACTTTGTTATGTAAACAGTGTCAAGTGTCACACACATCTCCCACTCATCCTCCAGACAAAACAGACTCGGCTTCTCACATTCCTTCTACCATCTGTCCCAAACTTTGATTACATCTTGTTTCCATTGGATGCAGTGATAGAGTATGAACATTGGTCATATCCAATTCACAACAAAAACCCCAGAATGGGACGGCAGCTGCCACTACAGAGAAACGCATGAGTATACCTCAGTCTGGGTTTTCTTTTGGGAGGGTGGGGTTCGTCCTCAGCGCCACACCATGTCCTCTCCCTTACCCTCTTTCTTGCTTCTCTATGGTCTTTCATTGTCACCTCTTTAGTGTTCATATTGACACCTGCTGTTAAAAAAGTTTATAAAGTGCAGTTTCTATTAAACTCTCTCGTACAAGCCCATACGCACATGCTTCTGCACATGGATGCGTGAGTGGGAGAACACTTGTAAAGATCCACTTGTAAAGACACGTGCATTAGACCTGCTACTGATAATTACTGTCAGGATCACTTAATCTATTGTTTATTTTTTGATCAGTGGTTCATCTTTAATAGGAAAACAGCGAGTAAAGCTTCATGTTGTTTCCATTACAGTGTGTTCAAAAAGAGAGGCGAAACAAAAATTACAACTCCTTTTTTTCTCTATGAAACCAGCTTTCTCTCATTTTTGGTGTGCGGATGTGTTTGTTTCAGCTAGGTGTTGATATGATAGTGTGTCTATACAGTTAGATGGAAAAGAGAGTTTTTCACAGGACTGTATGCAGTCCTTCCATAGGAATTACGAGGGTAAGTAGCAGCCATGTGCTGTTAATGAAATGGTCTTGTTTAACTGATCATTGGCAAGTATGAGTTTTGGCAGCTCCGAAGCACTCAGTGCCGCAATCTTCCCAGAAGTGGACATCCCAGCAAATTCACCCCGTGCAGTGCTTGAAGAAATACAAAAAACCCCCTCAAAAGCTGTATCTCAAACTCTACAGACATCAATTAGCATGTTAAAGGTTAAAGTTCATGACAGCACAATTATAAAAAGACTGAATAAGTATGGTTTCTTTGTTAGGGTTGCTGGGAGAAAGCCTCTTCTCTTCTCCTCTTCTCTCTGAAAAACAACACGGTAGCAAAGCTTAGGTTTCAATTGCATCTGAACAAACTGCAGCACTTCTGGAGTTGTGTCCTTTGGACAGAGAAGATCAATGTTGAGATGTTTGGTCCCAATGCACAGGACCACATTTGGCTGTGTTTTGTTTACCAGCTGTCAAGCACAGTGGTGGAGGGGTGATGATTTGGGCTTATTTTGTAGACACAGGACCTGGGCACCTTACAGTCTGTGAGTTGTTAGGTCATCTGTCCAACAGCTAAAGCTTGGCCCAAATTGGATCATCAAACAGGACAATCTACAGACTGAATGAAACAGAAAAGAATCACTTGTCCAGTCAAAGTTCAGAACTCAACCTGATTGAAATTGTTGTGGTGGGACCTTAAGAGAGCTGTACATAAACAAATGTCCATAAACCACAATAAAATAAAGCAACATTGTAAAGAAGAGTGACACAGAATTCCTCCACAATAATGTGACAGAACGATAAAGTATTACAGAAAAACATTACTTCACATTCAGCTATTGAATCATGGGGTGTACTTACTTTTTCACACACTGTAAATAATAGGAAAAAGGAGGGAGGGACAGATTTATGATTTATCTTTTTTTTTAATTAGGAGTCCAGATCTTGCATGCACATGGATATACTATAAGTATTTTAGGAAAAGCACAAGAAGATGTTCCACACACAGATAAGAGTTGCACTGGTTGCTGTAACGTGCGTGTGTGTGTACACATATGTGTTTACATTGATTCACACATCAGCCATTTCTGTTCATATGAGTACAGATTGACTGTATTTGTGGTAAATGATGTATGGGTGTGTGTCTGTGTGTCACATTTGAGATGTGGAATAAAATGCAAATTAAAATCTGAATGCAGTGGTTTACACATCATTTAAAGTAAAAATACTGCAAGAAAGAGAGGTTTTTATAACACACCTCTTTTAACTTCTCTGTTTTGACGTTATCATTACATTCTTTTTTTATTCCCATTTAGTACAACATCCCAACTCTTGTAAAAATGGGGGATTTATATGAATTTTTAATGATCTTAAACTATACGGCAGTGAGGAAAGTTACCCTTTATAAAGCAGCTGATCTTAATTGGAAGGCATTTTTTTGAAAACCGTGACTTTCCACATCCCCAGTGACATGTTATAAAACTGATCTCATAATTATAGAAGTTTATTATAAGGCACTAAACATCTTTATTTCTAATTTGGGCAATTCTGTCATGCAACCCTCTCCCCAGGTAATAATCTGTGGGCGGCAGGTGATGTGCAGCTACCTGACTCAGGACATTGAGCTGCGAGTGGTGCAGCACTATGTGGGGCCCGATAGCCAGACGGTAGTCAGGGAATACTGCGACTGCCTGGAAGCAGGAGCCAAGCTGCCATCCTATGTGCTGGAGGATGCAGAGATGACAGAGCTGTGTGTAAGGGCTCGAGGAGACGACGAGTGGTCCCAGGATGTTCAGCTGGAACGGAGGGATAAGAGCAGCTTTGTTGTACAGGTAAAGCAACACAAATAGAACTTGAAGTCAGCCTTCCACATATCCAGTAAAAGTTCCCAGTTAGTTTCCCAAAGTCTTGTCTGTACATGTCTTTACCATCAGAAGCTACATTAGTTACAATTTGTTGCGTGTGCATACTAGCAGATTAAAGTGCACACGTGTGCTCCACTGTGCCTGGAATTGTCCAAATGCAAGCTGTTGAATGTGCTAGCCATGCACACACAGTTACTCTCACACATTGCTCACACCACTACTTCTGACTGGCTCTCCATCCACACAACATGTTTGGAGCCAGTGACTGGACCACCAACTGTGACCGGATCCTCTTCTCCTGGGTGGCCACAGTGGCAGCGCTTCCATGTTGCTACTCACTGTTAGAGAACAGATTGAGATCTTTCCCTCAGATAGGCTTACAAAGACCCTGCAACCCATAACCCAGCCATGTTGAGAGGTAGAAAATACTGTTTATGCTCTCTCATAACAACGTTAACCATAGACAGGAAACACTAGCTGATATGTGGGCACAGGGAAAGGCTTTGAAGGCACTTTCACACCACTGGATTAGCGCCAGCTCCACCCTGCTGTTCTTGTATTTGTTCTTTATTTTTTTTGTACTGTCTTTCTTTGTCTGCCTCTCTTTTTTATTTATAAGCCTCACGCTGTTAACAGCTAGCCATCTACCACTGCAGCTCCTGTGTATGTGTGTGTGTGTGTGTTTTGGGAAAGGGGGTCTGAACGTCTCTGACTGCACTCCAGCGTGCACTGTTATCTTTTTTCGTAGGATCAGCGATTCATTGCACATCTGGAGGGCTGGCTCCAAATGAGAGAGCTGCCTGAACTAGTAGCTGGGTCCTTAGATCTCTCTATCTGTGCCTGTCTCCTGCTATTTCACTCGCTTGTTTCCTCCCTGCCTTTTACCCTCTCGCCCACACACTGGCTCACTCATCTATCTTCTAGTTAACTCCTTTCTTTACTTCATCGTCTGGCATCAAGCCTGTCCACCTGTGCTGCATCCCTCCATTTTCAATGTTTGTCTTTTTTTTTTTTTTTTTTTTAAATTTTTTTTTTTTTTTTACCAAAATGGTCTGTCGACCCTCTTTCAGGCACTTTCTCCCCACACATTGAAATCTAAGGCAATGTGTGAACAAGAATATC
>VUQG01044010.1:48733-61680 GCA_015106755.1 Etia nguti | reverse complement strand
TCCCTAAAAATAAAAAAAAAAAAAAAAAAAAAAAAACTTTTTGTGGTGTACTCCAGCTGCTATGTGTATGGGTTTTGAGAGCAGCAGCCTCTCAAAATTCACACTTTTAAAACCCTAATCTCCAGAATCACTGGGGTTAGACTAAAGCTGCTGAGCACATTATTTTCCATTACACTTTTGTGATCTCTGTAGTATGATTTATGAGCCCTGCACTTTTTTGTCCCCATCCGCAAGGTCAGTGGTGCATTTAACCACACACACACACTACCATAAACACCAGTAAATGGTAAAGAAAAGCTGTTCCCAGTGTTTTTGGTCCCATTTCACTGCAGTCAGTCTTTGGGTTTGTGACAAGTTTGAGATGACAGGTTGGTAGGTTGAGCAGAGTCCAGGCGGCCTTGTGGGAGAGAGAAGACTGGTTTGCCTTTGATGGCTTTGAACTTCAGAGTAATTCTGAGTTTGTTTGGTTCTCTTCTGGCACTCAGCACTGTTTAGGGCTCGCAAGATGATGATTACCATGAAATGAGTGCCGTGTCAGTGAATTAGTGGAAAAATGAGTCTGTCTGTCTGCCTGTTTGTCTGTGTCTCAACATGCCCATGTGTGATCCCAAATGTCTTGTCAACTGTTCTCCGGATCTGTTTGTATTGCATAACTTGTTTGCAGACCACTTCTGTCTGTGTATTTGTTTAGCCTGTGTGACTGCTGTCAGTACATTATCGGTCAGCACAAGGTGTGATCAAAAAGTTCTGAGAACAAGAGCAAAAAAAAAAATCAAAAGCCTTTCAAGATTTCATTTTGGCATATCTCACGTTCGAGGTCAGTGACTCACACACCACTGGACTGTTTTCAGCAAAGCTGCTATTTTTAGATCTCTCAGTGGAACTGAGAGGAATGTCTCTCAGCACTTGAGCAGCTGTAGTGGGTGCTGGATCTCCTTCTGTGTCTCAAAATGGCGATCCTGCAGTTTAACGTTCATCTGAGCTGCCACTCCAGTCCAGATCATTTTCTCTGAACGTTCTTCCTCAGACACTTCAGTGCACTAGAGCTCTGTGTCACTAGTCTCAGCCGGGGGTCGAATTCATAATAAACAACCCGATCGATGCCGGGGAAAAATGACAAGCTTGCTCTATGTATCGCTCCTCACCTCACACGTTAAGGCGCCACACAAATGTGGGACCTGTTTGTTTGTCCTCTGCAAAAGTTTGAGATCTATGGTGACATCACAGTCAGCGCACACAATCAGTGTGTTACTGATTATAAGCACAGTCGAAGTGCTTAGAATGAGACAACCAGGAAACTGTTTAAAAATAGCAGCAGCCCTGGAAGCTGCCCAGCATATGTCAGATTTGCCAAATTTAAACCATGTAAGGTTTCCATTTTTATGGAGTGTGTTGATAAAGTTGGGTTGATCATTAAGACTGAAAGGGCGACACATTTAATTCTTATATGGTGCAGCAGTGCTTACCGTATAAAATACTTTACTGTAAAATGATGCAAACCTTCGACTCAGTTGGTCATTTTCCTCAAATCAGCTTCTCAATACTGGGATTCTACTGGAGTGATTTATCCAAGAACTGTTCTCTCCCAACAGGTCAGTGCTCGAGCCTCTTGCTCAATGGGACAGTCCTATGCAAGTGAAGCTCTCCTGCTGGAAACCTGGTCTAAACACACTCCTGGTGGAGCTGCTCCCCTGGGCCTTACTGGCCAATGATTCTCAATGGGATCTCTGGCTTTTTGAGGGAGAGACCATCGTACTGCAGATACCAGCCGGCAAGGTCATTGTACCGCCCAACTTTAAGGTAGAGTGCCATAAGATCTTTGTATGTATATGGGAGTTGTTTAAAAAGTCAAAGCTACAAAAGAAAAAAAGGGCCCAAGTCCCTAAAAATCTCCTTATATTCCACAGACTCTGTATTTAGTTGCATATTTTTCATTTATTACTTATTTTCTTCAGCAGAAGTACGTTTCCAGTAAAACTAATTCTTGACATTAGACATTAATAGACTGTATACTACTTGCCAAGGTCTTTGTGACATCATAACAATAGTCGTAATAATTCAGCAAATATATATTTTGACATCAGAACATGGGTTTCTTTTTGTGGCATTAAAGCCATTATTATGAAACCAGCTCTTTTCTCACTTCAGTCTCGACTAATAAGCACAAAACCTGAGATCATTCACCAGAACTGCATTACAACAATATTCCCTGCCTAAGTCTTTAACTGCGGCCAAGCTCTGTCACCGTATACTGCAGGGCATGCATTCTCACTGGCTTCTGAGATCAGAAAGAACGGCCTGCAGATGGTTTTCCCCCTTGGAACGTTACACACACACATACGCACATTTCTCTGTCAGAAACCCAGGGCTAAGCGGGAAGGCAGTGTATCAAAGAACAAGTCCTAATATTGTTGAGCACGAGGAAACAAAATAAAAAGTTGTAAATGTGTAATAGCCTGTGAAATAGAAACAAATAAATCATTGTTTCTATAGCAACCTACTATTTATCATGAAGCGACATGTCGAGAGAAGACAGTTGCAGCTGCAACACTCACACCTGATTGGTTTAATAGGAGAAGGCTGGTGTTTTGATCATCAGTATGCTCCAGAGCCAGATGAACAATCAGTGTGGAGCACTGAGGTTACTAGTAATGAATTCATACAGTACTTTGCAAGGACTGTATAAATCGGTATACAGGAGCACTAAGTTGAGCTTTTTGGAGAGAAGTCACAGCTTCCAATATGATAGTAAATTTTTTTTCTGGTTTGACTTTTGCTTCCTTCATTCTCTGTCTCTTGTTGTCATTCTCAAACCTGAACTCTTGTTCGCTGCAATCCAGGAAGCGTTCCAGATTGGTATCTACTGGGCCCAAACTAACACTGTCCACAAGTCTACAGCCCTGAAACTAGTCCATGACCTAACTTCTCCTCGATGGAAGGAGGGATCAAGCTCAGAGGTGGTCACTCTGGATGAGGAGGGATATGTTGAAGCTGACATCACACTAGGAGCCTTCCCCGGTAAACAGAAGGTGAGGGAAACTTCAAAGCTTTTTTAATATACAGTCACTAACTGGGAAAGTGAAATAGTTTGTTGAAACTGAAGTGAAGTTTAGGCATATTTGTCAAGAAATGTTTTTAATTTGGGGGTTTTGTCCATATATCTTAGGTTTATTTATTTTCTGCCAGTTATTGAATTACATCGTGGTTTTTTCTTTCTTTTTTCTTTTCTTTCTTTCTTTTTTTTACAAAGCCATAATGTGGTTTAAATCAAAAAGTTCTGATGAATTATTAGGGAGGCAAGTGGAAAAGAATACATAATTCTTGAAGAAATAATTGTAATACATTTCCCAAATCAACAGAGCTTCTACCAGCATGAGAACTCACCGGCTAATTCAACAGCTACACATGTTTAACTGCTCTTTGAAACAAATGTCTAATCAGCCAATCACATGGCAGAAACTTGCTGTGCTTAGGCATGTAGACATGGTCAAGTGGATTTGCTGAAGCTGAAACCAAGCATCAGAGTCTAGAAGAAAGGTCATTTAAATGACTTAGAACTGGGCATGATTACTGATGCCAAGTGATCTGGTTTTTCAGAAACTGCTGATGCACTTGGATTTCCTCAAACAACCACCAGTGGGTTTACAGAGAATTATGTGAAAAAGAAAAAGCAGCCAGTGTTTAGCAATATCCTGGGCAAAAATAACAAAGTGGGAGACAATGGTAAAATTAGAAAGGCAGAAAACATGTGCATCTCTGAACACACCTCCTTGACGTTGGAAGTGGTTAGACGACATCCACAGAAAACCATACGCAGTGCCACTCCATCCTGAGAACTGTAAAATAAAGCTACGTTTAAACACGTTTCCCGGTCTGATGAGTCTCAATCTCTGCATAGGGACAGAATATGGAGCGTTGACAGCATGGATCCATCCTGCCATCTATTCACCATTTGTCGTCCTCGTGACCACATGATGACTTACAGATCTCACAAGAAACAACGTTGTTACTTTCTTTAATCATTTATTGCTGACAGCTTATTGCCTGTTCTTTCCTCCATAGCTGTGTCAGTTCTGTGTGTCATCTGTGGTGAGACATGGCATCCAGATCTTGCAGATAGAGGACAGGACGATTCTTGTCAACAACACTCCTTACACTATACACTACAGGCCCCTGCTGAGTGACCACGCACTGGCAGCTGATGACCAGGTAATTTGAATGCATGCTTTTTCCTATCAGAGGGACGGAATGAAGGTTTCTCTGAATCACGTTTTGATTTCAAGCTTGCGTGTGTAAACTATAATATGATTCACAGAAGGCCTTGCACTGATGCGGAGGCTATCTTCTTTGACTTAATGAGTTGAGAATTTTGGCAAATGTTAAAATGTGAAACACAGAAATACAGATTCTGTATATTTTTAGTACGTTTCAGACTAGACGAGGACAATATATCATACATCTCAACACCTGGACAGGTCTCTAAGTCCTCAACTGTTAGCTGTAACTCTAAAACGGTGTAAATGTTTGGCCCAGAGTTTCATTTCCAAATGCTACTTTCTAGCTTTGCGGCATTTGTGTGTGCTTATGGCCCTGCGTCATGTCTCTCCTGTCTGCCTGCTCAAGTTCCTGAAGCTTCACACATACATTTTATTCCCTATGAACATTGCAAACGCAGTGTGTCTGCACACATACACCTCCCTGGGATGTTGCAAGCCGTTTTCCATCAGATCACGTCCCAAACCTTCCCCCACCCCCCTCTCTCCCTCCGCCGTTCTCACCATGTGGCAATGGCACTTCATAGGGACATTAGACAAACACCCAGAATTGGATGCAGGTTTCCTTCCTGCTTTCATCTGCTGCTTGTCCCTAAAGAGGGCAACAATGTTGTGATGTCATTTAACAAGCTTTCAGATCCCCTTATGGAAGGATGGCAAAGCTTGCCAGTTGCCACTAATTGACTGAAAAACCTTTTAAAAAAAGAGCTTAAGAAACTAAAGAGCGGGCGATGGGCTTAACAATAACACAGACCGCAAACAAGGCTAGGAATGCCTTTCTAGTTTGTCTATTCATCATGCTTAGGGCCTAATCCCTGTAGTCCTATACTACACACTGCTCACTGGCTGTTAAACCAGCGCAGCAGGGCTTCTCTGCTACCAATTTAGCTCTAAACTCAGTGGGAGAAAGAATAGAGTAGAATAACAATGTGGTTTTACCATGTATCTTTTGCTGTAATCACTTGCATCTTCTTTGCTCTCTGGCTTTCTTTTCTTCTTCGCCTTCGTGTCCCATCTCATATCCTGTTTTCTGATTAAATGTTTGTCCATTTCTCCTCTTTTATTCTCATTTGCTCATGTCACCTTCTCCTCTCTTTTTGTCTCTTTCATTTTCTATCATTTTTGCGTTTCTTTTTTCCCCCTTCATCTGTCATTTATTTATATTCTAGCCATGATTTATTTTCCTTTCTCTTTTCTAGTGTCTTTTTCTCTCCTCTCAGCTGCCTTTTTATAATATTTATATTATGTACTTTTCCCAGATCTGTGAGATACCAGAGACGGCCACGTTCACACTCCTTCCCCCTGAGAATTCATCCCAAGCCAAACCGTGCTCAGTGCCATGCTGGGACCTCCTCCAAACCAGCGTCCAGGGAAAGGTGGAGTTCCCTTTGCCACTAAGACACATGCTCTTCAGCTTGTTTCCTAGGCCTGACGCCGGTGTTGGATCTGCAGCATGGAGCCTTCCCGCTCCCATCCGGCAAGACTTCCCCAGGCAGAGTTTATCTGTTCCCAGGGAACCAGACTCAGGGGGTGGCCTGAGCAGCAGGTGGGTGAAGCAGAACATTTGCGGTTTGCTGGCTGTGACAGTCCATTTAGAGCTGGGCACCGAACCCCAGCTGGCACTAGACATAAAGAGAGGAGACACTGTAGCTAGTCACACTTTGTTACACACTGAAGATGAAGCAGGAGGAGAAATACCCTCAACATTTCCACTGTCAGTTTATCAGCTGCTCTTGTGCAATTCATCCATCTGAATTTCGTGTTGTTTTTCTCTTCTTTTAATCTAGTGTAGCCCATTTAGATAGCTGGTTGGATGGCTTTCAGGGACTGAACACACAGTGATATATACACTCGGTGATAAATAGCTCATAAATGGACAATTTCGTTTTTTACGGATACACCCGTATGATTTGGTGATAAAACTGGCCAGCTTTACTTCATTTTCTTCATTTGTGTATAATTGTATGTGTAGTCAGACACACAGATATAAACACAAATGCAAACATGGACACACACACAGTGATGATGCGTTGCCTGGGTTCAGTTAGGGCTCTGCCCCTAGATGCATTTAGAGATTTGCAAATGGACATAGCAGTAATGTGATGTTTGACATGTTGATGGGTGTGTGAGCGCTTATCTGTGTGTGGTTAGAAAGGGCTGGGATGTGAGCTGTCTGGATACAGTTTATTTATGGGTTTATTCCCCTGTTATGGCCAGAGCTGAGGTGGAGGTACATCATAGATGTGATTTGTCGGTCTGTCCATTTGTCTGTCAGCAAGATTTCCTAAAAAAGGATGACTTCATGAAACTTGTGTTCAGTTTTGTGCCGATCCAAACAATTTCTTCAAATTGTCCTTTTACCTTATTTATGTTATTTTTTTGTGCAGAGCAATAGTCCTGACCTATCAGGAGCACCTTGGAGTGACATACATCACCCTTAATGAAGACCCTTGTCCCCGCATGCTAATCCACAACAAGTGTCCTATCCCACTGGTTTTAAAGGAAAATGTCAAAGGTAAGCAGGGCACCTTCTGGCTACACTGGAAACCTCTTCTCTGTGTTTTTATAAGCTTTCTGGTTAAACTCACAATTTCTCTCTTGGACTTTTTTTCCCCTCTCTTTTGTTTCACAGAAACTCCAAGGACTGAGGTGTACTGTCGTGCTCTGCCTGCTAACTGTTCCCTGCACCATGAACTCTATTACCACTTTTCCAGTTTCCCAGAGTGCAAGCAGAAAGAGATGCTGCCCACATTGCTGCTGAAAAGCACCTCGGACCACAGCACCACCGACTGGACAGACCCCATAGATATCAACTGCCCTGGCACTCAGGTAAAAGAGTAGTAATTGAAGAAATTTGCCACTTAAGTCCTCCCTCCCTCTTAGTGATGGACCAATCTGAACTTTTGACCTTTTGACCTAAACACACAGAAACACCTTGCCTAACACCACAGATGTCAGTGATGACAAAACCTCAGCAGCAGCTAGATGGAGCCAGAGTTCATTATGTTTTGCTGGTAATGAAGATTAGCCCTGTCACAGTCTTGTGACTGATGATGATGATAAAATACAAGCACCCAGGTTTTCTCTTATTTTTCTTTTAAATTAGCTTCGCATTAGGAAAACAAGTTAACAATTAAGCTTGGTTTGTGTGGCTGATCCATTACAAATGAAAATAAGGTTTTAGAGGTATGTCTGAACCTTCTTCACGCAACATTAGTTTTTCGTTTTGTGTGTGTTTGCGGGTTAAAAGGTGATCCAGGGTGAGAATTTTTGGTCTGGTCTGGGGTAGTAATGTAGGGTTAGCAAAATGTTAAGGAGTAGTATGTGTAATGTTTACTGTTGTGTCTAGGCAGCTGTGGGTTGGCGGGGGTGGGGTGGTTGAGGCTCTGTATCTCTGGTTACTGTGAAGTCTGAATTTGACCTGTGTGGTAGGGGTGAGAAGTCAAGGGCTAGACTTGTTATGACTGCTTAGCCAAGCGTTCAGCAGTGATCTGCTTCCTTTCTTCACATGATTGTCTGAGGACTCTGAACCTGGAGTGGCCTAGGTTAAAGTGAGACACATGTAAATTCTGAAACACACACACACAGACACACACACACTGACCCGAGCTAGGACTGTGTAAAAGTTCTTCTTCAAAGGTGAAGATGAATGTCTAGTCATTAGTTTTCTGCTGTTGTTCAGGTGGTGTTTCTGCCAGGCTTTGGCTGTCTCTACATAGACGTGACCTATGAGAAAGGCACCCTGGTTCTGTCTATGGCACCAGAGGGCAGCGTGGACGCTGTAATCAACCAACACAGCAGGTATGCGTGCACAGGCAGTGGTTTTATAGTTGTCGATTTATGTTCCCTACATAATTGAACCACGAGAAATCAAGCATGCATGTTGTTGTTCCTAACCTCAAGCTATCTACCCCCGTGCCTTTTACTGTGTTCACTTCCATTTGCTTTATGATTACTGTTAACAGCTATGTTTTCATGCAGTACTCAAAACATGAAGAAACAGGCATCATTTTCACCACAGGAGGGCAATAAAACCTTCTAGTGTTGTCATGAGCGTAGTTAGTTGTACAGTAGAACATAGTATTACAGCTTTATTCCATTACATCAACACATGCAAGCTGCTTTGTCATTTTGGCAAAACAGGATATTAATATAATCACATGTTAGGTAAATGTAAACAAATTACCTCAGACAATGATCTTTGTTAAAGTGCTCTGGTAGATGCAGGATGAATGGGTTTGGTCCCTTATTATCCTTTACAAATAATCACAGCCATCATACACATGCGCAGCTGGAAAGGTTTCCTGACTGTACTGAAGAAATGACAAATCATTTTATGGCTACTTTAACTGTTGCTATATTTTCATTTGTAAATACCATTTATTTGTAATAGTTTCTGTTCTTCCCACCGTAGATCTTTTAGGTTAATATTTCTGTTTTGTTTTCAGGTCTTCCACACTCTCTGTTTGTATCCTCCTGAGTGAGGCCAGCATGGTGCTAAGTGATGATATCACCAGTCCCACCAGTTCTGTGGAGCTCCTGAGACTCACATTAACCAAGCTACTCCTAAGCCTGGCTCCCGCACCTACCTCCCTGCCCCCGGAGCTAGCCGTTGACCCCTCTGTGGGTACAGCAGCCATCCCAGCTCTGATGTCTGACTCCTCTCTCATCGAGGTGTGGTGCTCCAGTCTGCAATTGGACAACCAGTTGTATAACCGGGCGAGTTTCCACTTCCCCGTGCTGCTGTGCCAAGATCAGAGAGGGGGAGCTGAACCTGGGAGTCTGTGGAGCCGTGATGCCAACCCCACTGAGTCCCCTGAAGCAATGGACGAGTTCAAACGCTCCTGTTTTCTGCAGATGAGGATGACGCTGGCGGGCGACAGATGCACGGTGGAGGAGGTTAGATTAGTTCCCATCTCTTGATGTGCATTTTTGTTTGCTAACTGCACTCTCCCTTCCAACACGTTGTCATAACTTAGCTGATGTATGATTTCATTTTTACTGGAGGCAAAAATGCTTAAAAGCATTTCAGCAGCTGTCACAGCGTGTAAGAGATCAGCATCATCTTTGTCCAAATCACTTTACTTTCTCTCAAACAAATGTGAAGAAGCCATTCTCAGAATAGGTTCTTTTTCTTCAGGTCTCCTTCAAGCTCCAGCCTGCCAGAGTCTACCTCGAAGACACTTTTGTTTACTACATCAAGACTTTGTTCCACACCTACATCCCCACCCATGCTTTTGCCTCTGCAGAGACCCGGTGCAGCAAAGAACTGGGAGAAACCTCCACCCTCCCTGAGCAGGTGCGATATTCATCTCACGATCCTTTTATTTCTACTTTTAGTTGCTACATGCTGACAATCTTATTACTACAATGGAACCTTTAGCTTACTGACAGGAAGCAGCATCCAACCTCATAACGATATGTGGAATATGTCTGAGAATTATTTCTTTTGATCACTGTGATGTGTGATCCAGGTTCTCCAGTCAGCGCAGGCATTGGTCCACCCCGTGCAGCTACAGAAGCTGACCATCCAACCTGTCAACCTGCTAGTTAGCATCCATGCCTCTCTGAAGCTGTACATCGCTTCAGACCACACTCCTCTGTCCTTCTCCCTCTTTGAGAGAGGGCCATTCTGCACTACAGCCAGACAGCTCGTCCATGCTCTGGCCATGCACTATGCTGCAGGAGCCCTCTTCAGAGCAGGTAGGTAGCAGACAGGACTAAGTTATAAAGCTTCTCTTACCCTCAAACACTTGTATACACCTGTAGATGAACCACTTTTTTCCCTACATTCTCTATATGATGGGCTTGGTGTCACAATCTGTGGCGTCGGTTGCCAAATGATGTGAATTCAGCAGGAAGTAAGAAAATTCTGCCATTTCTTCTCAGCACAGCTAGAGCTGATCTTTCAAATGATACACCCTGGGGCTGCTGGAAAACTGTAGAGCTCCAGGAAGCAAAACCTGAATCACCAGTGGCCTGAGAACGACTTATGTTCTGTCATTGTCATTATTCAGTGGTGTATCATAAGTTTTGACCAATAACTCACGGTTCACACCCAGTTTGTTGGCAGTATGTTTTGGTTAAACCTTTAGCGGTCACTGTGTCTAAGGCTGACTTATCAGGCCCTGTAAGAGCTCCATACCTCTCTCCTGTGCTGTCCTCCTGTCTAGTCAAAGCCTCCACACATGGTCTGATTTAAGCCAGTCATTTCCACATCAGAAATCACCATTCTGGCCAGACGCTTCCTTCCCGCTGTCTCTCGTTAGAACCTTCATTTCTGCTCGTATTTCAACACGTCACCCTACCGCCTTCTCCTCTTCCTGAGTCATCATAAAGACCCGGGCTCCAGGAAGCATTGCATTCTGGGACTGATTAACATGAGGATGTGCAGCGCTATGATCCTTACGGACAATAGACACACTATCTTTGCATACACTCTAACATGTGTGTGTTTAAAGGCATGACTCAGGCCTGTAAACATCAGCTCCTGTCAGGACTTTATGCTTTACCAAAACCACAACTGGGAAACCATATAAAGCTGAATCAACCACGAGGTCCCACTAGAGTAGGTTTCCTACCATTAGAGTCCATCATTCAAGTGCAAATTGACAGAGAATAAGAGCCGAGCGGGGCCTGGCGTCCTGAGAAATGACTATTTGATTTTTGTGATGGAGTTGTCAGTGCATAAATATCAATGAGCCGTGCCATCTGAAGGGGACTCTATGGTTTAATGAGAGAGGTGAGATAGTAGGAGGCTGTAAATCCTGTGTTGTGTCACACGTGTGATTTCATGCAGGAGTTTATGTGCGTGTGTGTGCGCGTGTGTGTGTGTATTACCGAGATAAGAACTCTTAAAAATCTAATCATGATGTGAAATACTTTGTAACTTACTCTGTGACTTGTTTTGATTGAGAGAGCCTCCCACTCTTGCTTTTGGCAAACACAGGACACTTTATCCACGGAGCACGTGTGAAGAATGTTCCTCCTAAGAGCGAGTATCTAAAATGTTTTTAATATCTGTTGAATACAAAACTTCTTTTAATTGTGTCATACATAAAAATATAAAATATGTTCATTCTGAGTAATGAGACTCACTCCAAAAATAGCACAGTTAAAGTTTGGTTTATTTAAGCGTTTGCTTTCAGTCCAGACTTTTCTGGATGAAGGTGGTTTGTGACTGTTTGCTAAAATGTTTCAGAGCGTTGAGGAAGTGGAGTTTTTGTGACTACTCAGAATGCAGTGCGAAGAGTATGACCCATGAGAATATGGATAAATATCCTATTTTAGTTCAGGTTGTCACACATAGGATGCAGTACTGTAGTGTTGCGCTACACAAATTTAACCATGGAGCACACTGTGTCTGTCTCAGGCTGGGTTGTGGGGTCTCTGGAGATCCTGGGCAGTCCTGCCAGCTTGGTGCGGAGCATCGGTAACGGCGTATCCGACTTTTTCCGCCTCCCATATGAGGGTTTGACACGTGGGCCTGGAGCCTTTGTCAGTGGAGTTTCCAGAGGGACCACCTCCTTCGTCAAACATATCTCAAAAGGTAACATAAATGCTCAGAGTCTTTGTTCTATTTCTTTATTTTATTTGTGGACTCAAGGATGGAAGAGTTTTCATGTGAGTCTCCCACAAGACTCGCAACACAAAAATTATCGACCGTAGAGCATCAGATTAAGTTATCTCATGGAGTTTAGCATTTCTCTCGTGTGATAAATGAAATTACTCAAACTAAAGAAAATAACATTTGCAAACACAAGTTACACAAAATGATGTGTTTCACTTTTGTTTTGTAGCAGACGTGGTTAAAAGTCAACATTTAGTGTCCACCTCAACATTAGGCAGTCTTAGGGTTAGGGTTAGCAGATCAGTGTGAAGGGAACTTTTGGAAATCATGTACTCATTCAAAGTTTTTAAATCCCTGATTAATTCATAAAAGTACTTCTGCCTTGCCACTAGAGACACTGAAAAAACATAAGATTTGTCACATTTCTCTTTAGGCACCCTGACCTCCATCACCAACTTGGCCACAAGCCTGGCGAGGAACATGGACCGTCTGTCTCTGGATGAGGAGCACTACACCAGGCAGGAGGAGTGGAGACGGCAGCTGCCAGAGAGCCTCGGGGACGGACTGAGACAGGGACTGTCACGACTCGGCATTAGCTTGTTAGGTATATGCGAAGGAACACCAAACTTCAAACAAATCAGTTAGCGGTCTTATTAAGTAATAAATGAAACCCCAAAATATAGTTATGTTTGAAATGAGCAATATATGTGTGTGTACAGTGGCGTGAAAAACGTCCTTCCTTTCTTTCAGATTTTTTGGTTGTTTTTTTTTTTTTAGTTTTTTGCATATTTTTTACACAAAATCTTTGAGATCATTAAACATCATCAAACTAATTTTATTATTTGGCAAACATCAATCCATTTTCTTCCACTTATCCATGTCAGGGTATTGGTGGGGTTGAGCCTATCCCAGCTGTCTTATTGCGAGAGGCAGGTTACACCCTGGACAGGTCGCCAGTCCGCCGCAGGGCTAACACACAGAGTTTCCAATTAACCTATCCCCACTAACTGCATGTCTTTGGACTGTGGGAGGAAGCCAGAGTACCCGGAGGAAACACGGGGAGAACATGCAAACTCCACACAAAAAGACTCATGCCTGATGTG
>VUQG01044010.1:29427-39857 GCA_015106755.1 Etia nguti | reverse complement strand
TGCAAACAGGTCAAACGTCAGAAAGGGAGTATAACTAGGATTAAGAGGGACACTGAACACTTCTCAGACCTCTCTGCTGCTCCTTGTTGCTGGCTGTAACCAAAGCTCTGCCTGCACTTCTTTTTTGTTTTTTTAAACCTTTACCCTACGTCTTCATCTCCTCCTAGTTCCCTGATGTCATCCGTCTCAGACGACCTCGCCCGTCTTCCTCGTCACCTCTTAACTAGCTTTTCCACCTTCCGCTCGTCTCCTCCTGCACGGTGTAATGCTAAACTGTGTCTGCCTCTCATTACCTAATGAGAGGATCAGTGTGACTAAACTTGATAACATAATGAAGCAGAATCCCAGGTTTATGGGTTTCCACCTGATGAGGCAACCTGAGAGAGTGACTGCAGGGTAATAGCCCTTAATGGTTGCTCACGTAACATTAATGTGTGCCTGACTTCTTATATCAGTTTGCTCTCAGCGACATTACACTGCAGGAATCAAACACGTGCACGTGGTACAGCTGAAGCAGAAGATCAAAGTGGGTCTGAATCACTTCTACTCTTTTTAATCATGCAGTGTCTTAAATCTCCTGACCTTGGTTAAAGAGGCTTCTCTGCAGCATTGTTAATCTCAGTGGGCTCTGCTGATTTTGGTGACATCATGAAAGCGTATTAGAAGGCTGGATGTGTGCAAATGTAGGCTTCAGGAGAACAGTTTGCATTTACTTTACGACGGTGATATGTAAGGTGTAACGTGACGGAGTTTAAGTACAATTAAACTCTCAGTAACAGCGAGGAGCCACCAACGTTTAACCTGAGGTGTTTCACTCAAACTACATACTGGATCGGCTGTAGAGACATTCCCTAGGGAAGTATCCTTCGACCCCCTGGACTTTCCTCTAGCACCAGCAACATGTTGATATTTGCAAACTTTGGCCTGCTGTTTAGGGGATCACCAAAATCTGTATACTTTACTCTGGACATTATTTTGTATTAAAGGCACTTAAAGTTTAAAACCTTTTTAAAGTTAACTAAAGCTATCAACAGCACATGCACAAACTGCCATGACTGTGTCTAAAATCTCAGTGCAGTTTGCTGAATAGATGCCAGGTGAAGCTGAGCTACAAATGGGCCAGGCTTTTGTAAAATACCTATTTTTACTACAACACGTACCACGAATGAATGTAACCTTTAACTACATCATTAAGAACATTTTCTTAGTTACAACAGCAGCCTGCGGAAGGCAAAAAGGAAAAGAAATAGGGCTAAAAATATCTTTAAAGTGCCTTCAGAGGTCACAGCAGCCAGCCTTTACTGAGAAATTCCAGTTAGAATAGAAAAATATGTCTTTAGTTTATGATTGATGTAATCAGAGTACTTAACTTTCGCCCTTCCACTCGCAGTGTGTATAAATTCCACTGTTACTAACCATTGTTTTTCTCAAGTAATGGACCTTCAGTATAACCTGCATGAGTCAAATAGCTGATGATTCACTGGCGTCTTTTGTAAAGGAAAGTGTGAGAGTATGTCCACCTCTGGTCTGTGTTTCTGCCGTTCGATGAACTCTGTTGTGGACAGAAACAGAGGCAGCCATGTTTTCTCGATGTGATTCCTCACGACGTCCTGGATCTCCACGATTACTGGGTTTGAGAGGCACTCCAACTTCAGAGGCTCAAGTCCACCTGCCAAATGCAAAATCTGCAGACAGACACACAGGAAAGAACACGAGGGAGTGCAGGCTCATGGCTGCATGTGTTTGAAGCAGACTGAACGGACACGTCTATAGATTTCTATACAAGGAACACATGATGGACGGGGTGGACGGGAGAAAGAAAAACTGCCCACAGTGGGAAACCCCACTGACAACTCCTCTCCTTTCTGCTGCCTGCTGTGCTCTTCTTCATTCCCACAAACCCACTGCTCTCTTCATCTCCCCTCTCTCTGCTTTCTGTCTTCATGCATCGATTTGGCTGTGTCTCTCTTTTTATATCTCCTTTATAGTTTCTCTCATCTCATTCTGCACGCACACAGGCACGCGTGCACGCATACACTCCCTGCAGAAATGAGAACCAGTCATGGCACCGCGGTGGGAGTGAGCAGATGAAAGGGGGCCAATCTGTGACTGGATGACTGAGTGACTGAAGAATGAAGGGCCAAAGCAGTAAAGCTGTCAGTCTCTCTACATTGCTCACGCAGACAAGAACCAACACTGAGATGCAAGAACGGCAGCCAGGCCCAATCCTTCCATTGGAATTGGCTTTCTAATTTAAATCCTCAGTTCAAATATTTATTCTGAAGGTATTTATGAGATGAGGATGACAAGTGACAAAAAAAAAAAAAGAAAAGAAAAATCAGACAAAATAGTTTAATTCATGCCAACAAGTGCACTGCATCCCTATCCGAACCCAAGAACAACATCAGACTATTGTTTAACTGCAACCGCTGTATGTATGCAGCAACCCAGGGACAAATGAATAGAAAAAAGCTAAAATAGTGGCAAAAATATCTATCTTCAGCCTCTCCGTGTGGCAGTTGTACAAATTTCACTAATAGATTATCTCATTACAGTTAAAAATCACGTCAGAACCAGCGTCCTGTTACACGTAAGAAAAACAAGCATCTCTGCGGGCCCAAAGAGAAAACCACGGCAACCGCTGCATGTCCCATCTACTCATCCTGACTCTACGCACCACACCCTCCTGGAGTAATCTTAGAACCCAGAAACCTCATCTCCCACTATAAACGTCAGGACAGATTTCATCCTACTGTCCTCGTTACTGGAGCTGATCATCTCTGTCTTCTTGGATCCAAAACATTCTCCTCTTCTTCTCCTTTTAATTCCAACCATGTTCTCTCATCTCCCGCTCGCTGCCAACACCCCACTGTCAGAGCTGTCAGCGTCAAGTCTGCAGGAGTCCCGAGGAGGGAGATGGGGGAATTGTGTGAGAGCTGCAGCAGCCTCTGCTTATCAAATCTGGATGCTGATCCTCAGCTGGAGCTCAAATCCCATCTTGGAACAGTCATGTCACGGGCGGCCTGTTCCTACTCCCTCTGTCTCTGTGAGGCTTTCCCAGGAAGTTGACAATAACTCATATTCTTTGGAGTTGTTACTGAGCCAACATGGGTACGTTTAACATGGTTTTAAAATCTTTAGATGGACTGACTTACATCATTCTGTTGTTCTGTTGTGGCAGGGCTGTCAGAGCCAAAGAAGTACTTCCTGTTGAGGTATCTGGCAGCAATGGATGCTGACCTCTCCTGCCTGATAGCCTTGTGCTCCCGAGGAGTCCTTCTATACTGCTCCAGATCCAGCCAGCACATCAGATGGATACTAAACAAAAGCAAACCCATTGGATGGTGCTTCCATATATATTTCATATTATAACTGTTTATGAATATTACAGGTAAAGTCTAAAATCTGCAGTTCACCTGGCGTTCTGATTTTGTAGGAAAGACATGAAGTGCCCGATCTCATGGCGGTGACGAAGTAAGGAGCCTAAACGGTAACCACGGTAATTTGGAGACACTCTGGACCAAGAGTCAGAAGTGTGTGTAAAAGGTGTAATAGATGAAGCAGATAGAATGGAGCTGCACTGCTCCCCCTGCAGGACAGATACAGCAAGAGGAGAGGAAGATGGAAACAATGTGAAGACAGACAGGGGAACGGATAATGTCTAGTTTTAAGTGGTCACTCAAAGCTCTTTACACTACCAGACATTTTCACCCATTCACACAAACATTCATCCAGCACTTCATCAGCGGATGCACTTTGGGGTCCAGTTTTAAAATGCAAGCTGTGAACAAATCCTCACTAAAGTAAAGCTTTAAAAAAAATGATGTTTCTCCTGCAAACCATGCTTAATCCTGCCTCCTAGATGTTCTGAAGTCACCCTAAAGTTCATTTGTTCTTTTTTTACCAGCAGTATGACATCATTGCACACAAATAATGCACTGGTGCCAAGTAAAGCAGTCTCATAGCAGTAGATAATCAACATTGTTACTAGGCAATACATTTTCACATTTATGTTTACACAGCCGTTTCACGCTCGCAGGTGTGTTTACTGCCTAATAACTCTCAGTGCGAGCATTTTATAGATCTTATTACTGCTGGATGCTGATCTGACCCGCTCCAGTCGCAGCTGTGATTCCTCGTACAGGCTCTGCAGTTCTCTGTACTCCCAGCTGTCAACGGAGCGCACCTCCTCCTGCACACCTACCTGCGTACACACATACACAAAACTAATCATTAAATATTTTCATGAATGATTTATGATTTAAGTCATTTTTACAGTCAGAAACATCTGAGAGTCCATATTTCAAGGTTCTGAAATATGAGAATTCGCTGCATTTCTTGGTCTTTTATGCTTTTAAATTAAAGCGGACAGTGTGATGGACACTTTCTGAGTTGCAACTATCTAAATCCAATCCGCAAGGCTGCTTAGGAAACCTTACCCTCAGACTAACAAGCCTGATCAGTCTGATCTTTCTGGATTTCTAAACACAGCAACATAAACACTAGCTCACACATGGGAAAGTCACTTTCTTGCTTGTCAAAAACCAGATGCTTATCCACGTTTAAAGCAATCTCTCCTTTAATTAGGCCTCAGTGTAATCAAACCTTCAGAAATACTTAAGGAAGCCTAGTTTCTCCACATAAACTGAAGTTTATGAAGCAGCGTGTCCTAATGCAGCACTGAGGTTACCTGCTGGAAAGACTCTGTGTCCCTGTCGACCATCAGGGACCACGCCTCCACCAGGATGTTCAGTGTGTGTTCCTCGACCCTGTCAAACAGCTCCTCAAACGCGGGCATCAGTCTGTCATACACCTCCCTTCTCAAGTTCTCATCCACACCAAAGCTCCTCCTGGCAGAGCTGAAAAGATATGTGGAGTAAAGGAACTGAGGAGAAGAGAGGAGAGGAGACGAGAGGCGAGGAAAGAAGGAGTCATAAAAATGTATTAAGGTCAGAAACGTTTCTCTTCACCACCGCTGCCACTTTAATCATCTGCACTCTCTCGCACACAGTCTTCACTATCGCTCATCACTGCTGCCCTCACACCACATAAATGTCAGTCAGTTACCCCTCTTGGCCTCAGAATTATGGAAAGATCATCTAAATGTCACTGCTCTGGTGAACTAAAGGTTAACTGAAGGAAAATAGGTTTCACTGTGAGGTATTCTGGACCAGAACTGCCTGCTTTCCTCCCTGGGCCAGCTGCAGTCAGGCTGGGTGGTTCTGGGTGACTGGACTGGCGCAAAGCTGGGGGGGTCTGACTCACTTGTTTTTATGGGAGTTTAAATCTCTCCACTTAGTGTGAGGGGGTGAAGAGGGCTAAAAGGGAAGCAGAGAGGAGAATGGGAGTGGCAAGCTAACAGATCACGTACACAAGGGCAGGTGTGTGTGTGTGTGTGTGTGTGTGTGTGTGTGCGTGCGTGCGTGCGTAAAAGCGAGAATAATAAAAAAATCTAATACACAACCTCTGTTTTATTGCCTTTTAACTACTGGCTGCTTCTTTAAGACATCTGATCTCCTCAGCTTTACCTTATTATGATTGGTAATTTTTTCCTGGCATCCCCTCTAATTGAGTTCTCTTTATCTCTCTCAATATTTTATTATTCTTTTATTAGAGGCATATAACCAAATACACCTAAACATACAGACCCAAGATTTCATATTTTATGCAAAAACACTGCATGTCT
Organism: Etia nguti; assembly: GCA_015106755.1. Classification (NCBI taxonomy): domain Eukaryota; kingdom Metazoa; phylum Chordata; class Actinopteri; order Cichliformes; family Cichlidae; genus Etia; species Etia nguti. Next base: position 34,171 of record VUQG01044010.1, on the reverse strand, counting down.
TTCTTGTTTCCTGCAGTGACTGTGCTAAAAAGCTGACATTGGCATCAAACTGAATGAATTAGTGTCATATCTTTGGATGTGTGGTGCATACACACTGACAGTGATAACAGCTTGTGTGTGTGCTGACCTGTGCCTCTCTCTGCACTCTGTAAGGGTCCAGCCCATCCTGGTAGAAGAGCTCATGGTAGTACTGCAGGTCAGTCCAGAAGTAAATTGCATTCACCCACAGCTGGGACAGGAAAACAGTGTTGAACACATCAAAAACCCTGTTAACTGAGTTATATTTACATGTACTTCAATCCATTAATGTGAATTTATAACCGTGATGGAACAAAGTAGAGTATATTTAGAGCACAAGTTAGTGGTTGGTTCGAAGCGCTGATGCTAGCTTTAAGAACAGTTTCCATATATGAGCCCAGATTCTTAATCTATGTGGCACAGGTTAAAACATAAGCTACACATAATTGTATAAAGGAAAATGACAGCAATGCATTTCACAAACAAAAATCACAAAGCAACCTGCCATCATCTACAGCAGTACAGCACCGGAGGATTGCAAACAATAGTCTTAGCTGCTCAGCTGAAGAAACACTTTGGCACCACTTTTAAATTACCTCAAGTTTCTTTTTTTTCTGCCTCATGTTCTCTAAAACAGTTTGTTAACATCTGCAGTTGTTTGTACCTTGTTTCCAGATTGTTCGCAGAAGTGTGTGAAGTATGAGCCAGCACGAGACTCAGCACAAAGAGCCTGCAGCATCTTTTCCATCATTCTGCTGCACTGTAGTCGACTTCTGATCACCTGATGAAATGCAATACACAAACTTTAAATGCAACATACCGTTTGTATAAAATAACTAGATAAAGCTGGGGTGAAAACTAGGTGATTTTCATTTGTTTTGGCTTTAAAATTATTTTCCCACAGTGTCACTACAAAAATCTATCAAAACAGGTACCGTGAATCCTTACGGCGCAAAGACACAGCTTGAATAGTTTTCCCGTTTGTCTCTGTTTTGTATGTTTTTAGACTGCAGAACATGTTTAATAAATCACTTCCTGCAGTGGTTCACAAACCAGGAGATGGGAATGGGAGAGGACCCCAGCAGGGTGTAGAGTGCACGCAGGAAGAGCATGGATGAGTAGAGGGAGAAATTACCTGGCTGATGCTATCATGTTAATATTTATTTCACTAAAATGTATCTTTTAATCCTTTTTTACTGCTGACTGATAAAAGCTCTGGGTTGTTTTTCAGCTCCTGAAGAGGGACATACCATGACAAGTTTGAGAACCACAAAGCTAACTATGATAGCATATTGCTGTGCAGTTAAATAAGATTAGCCCAAAGAAAGCTCTCCACGTGTATGGGTTTCACTATTGTTGCTTCATGATGCTTTTGTGGGCTTTATTTTCTGCCATAAAACTTATAAGCACATAGTAATATATATCTCAATACACCTACCTGTGTACGGACAGTATGGGAAGACCGGGGTGAGCGGGTGTCAGTTCGTAGGTACGTTGTAGTTGTTGAGTAACAGCAAGATTGTGAGCCCAAAGAAGAGCTGCAACACCACTCTGTCCTCAGCTCCACATCAGAGGAGTTACTATGGTCTCCCTGATGGCACAGAGATGTCCAGAATCGAGGAACCCTGCAGAAAAGAGAGGGGGCGTAATTTCATTAGAAGATTTAGACACATGCAAAATTATAACATATGAAAACCCAGTTTATACAGAACACAGTCAATAATTATACAATACAAGGAAATAATAAATGTGTTACAGGAGTAAATGTAAAGGTCATTTTTATGGATGCACTCTAGACACAGTCACTGACATTAAGAAGATAAACTGTGAATCTCACCAGTAGTGGAACAGAGACTCAGTGAGGCAGGTCTGAACTGAGCGCAGTTTGTCCTCTGTCCAGCAGGGGGAGGTAGTCAGTCCCAGTCTGGAGAGCAGCTCCATATTCAGACTGAACCGACTGCTGCTCAGCAGGTAGCAGCTTCTCATGAGAACCAAATACCTGAAACAATACCACATTAAATATTTATTTCACTTAACAAAAGACAATAAACTCTGCTTGAATATTTAGAACTTTTCGAGCTGCAGAATAAGACAGGTGTATGGCGTTTACCTGTGCTTCCGCTCTTTGTCTTGTGTAGCCTTCAGTCTCTCTATATTCATCCAGAGATTAAGGAGCTTCTCTCCTGATGTTCCTTGTAAAAACTCCCTAAACTTATCCAAGCTTCCACGGAAACCTGTATCATTGCAACAAATATAAGGGACATCTTCCTGGTTTGTGGCTCTGCTCCCCTCATCCTGACCCTTCTTATCCCGTCCACACTGCCTCTTGCCACGCTGACTTCTCTCTATCTCCCCCTCCAGTCTTCCTCTGAGATGTGGGTTAAGATCACATTTACAGGATCTGTCTGTGCTGCTACAGCTTGCCTGGTCTCCTGACTTGCTGAAACACTCAGAAGTGTCTGCATGGTTCGGACCACCATTCATTGTGTCTTTAAGCACCTGTTCAGTCACTTGGACAGCCAGGTACTCCGACTGTTGTTCGGGAGAATGAGATGCCAGGCTACTGATCTCTTTTAGGTGTTTCTCTTTACCAACAGGTGATAGCCCAGAGCAGAGACCCAGCTCTGTTTGTGAGCTCTTAAGTTCCTCAAGTTCCCCACTTTGAAGGTGAGCAGAGGAGAAACCTGATGAGGACAAAGGGGGAAAGGAACACAGGCTTTCTGGCTCAGACCAGCTGGAGTAACATCTGGATGAGTCACTGCTTTTTGAAATAATTTGTTCCTTTTGCAGAGATGTTAGACATGTAAGATTGTGTGTGCTCATAAACCCTGAGGTGTGTGAGGAAAGAAAAACATGGGACACACATAGTTCTTAATCTCAAACTCACAGGATACATAAACATTTTGTTTTGCTGCACTTCTCATTCTTTTAAGAATGAGAGCAGGACAAGACATTTACTGCATTAGCATTACCCATGTTTAATTTTAAGGAACGCAGTTGAGGGGCTGACAGGGTGGTCCGAAGTGAACTGCTTTTCCTTCTGTGAATACACAAGTTTGGGTCCCACTGAAGCAGAAGCTTGGCTAGTCTGGGAAAGATCACAGAGAAAGGAGTAACTGCCAGTTGGAAAATACACAAGCAAGATTTCTTAAAAACGTTCATTTTTTAAAATTCAGTTGAATTCAGTTTTATTTATATAGTCTAAATCACAGCATCAGCTGTCTCAAGGCCCTTTTTATTGTACAATAATACAGAGAAAAACCCCACAATCAGACAACCCCCTATGAGAAAGTGCTTGGCAACAGTAGAAAGGAAAAACTCCCTTTTAACAGGAAGAAACCTCCAGAAAAAACAGCCTCAGGGAGGCACAGCCATCTGCCACGACTTGTGAGGCAGAGGCAGGGTGAGGGGAGGAAGACAGGACAAAAGATTCAAAAGAATGGACTTTACATTGCTGCTTCGATGTGCAGGCTATAAGTTAGCATGGATCCCTCTGTAGGGATTCTTGAAACCCTTAGACTTCTTAAAAGACGGAGAAGAGATTAAACAGAGTAGAAAGTAGCAATCTTAAATAGTTACTTTTCTTTTAGAAGCTAAAACATTTTATTACACTTCATGTAAGTTCAGTCAAAGATCACTGACAAAATAGTGCAATTTAAAGGCTACACATTAAACTAAAAAGAGACCTAGACTTAACTAGTTCATCATTAAATGAGACAGCAAAGTCAGGAGGAAGGCATCTTAACACACAGTCTGGACACAGCAAAGACATCACATTTGATAGGTAAAGAGAAAAAGTAGGTAAAAATTAGATGAAACCTGCCTGCAAAACGAATGCATTAACACATATTTGTTTAAACAGGGTTTAACACTTTGTAGTACCTGTATTCATGATAACAATCACTTTGAAGGAAAAAGGGCAATCTTTCCTTTTTGATCCACTGCATTCCTTGCTCTCTGTCCAGGCACTGTGAATGTCAGGGAGAAGTTCTTCAATCCAGTGTAGAGATTGAATACAAACACACACACTTTGCTAGCAGCTACTTACACAGACAGTGTAATGATTGTCTATAGGGGGCATTTTGGTGAGCAGTGACGGGTCACCAGCAAAAAGCTGTGATTTTCTGTTGTAAAGGGCTGATCGGATACTTGTGGAGACAAACTCTGCCGCTCTACTCGCCATCTCAAACAGCCCTGTCTCCCGGTTGTACCGCAAAGCCTCTGGGAAAGACTGGCAAAAACATGTGAAGGTAAGAAAAAGTACTTTGAGCCATGTCGAAGTTCTGCATATCTATGTCAGGCCTACATTACCGGCGCGCTTAGGAAATCATTGAAGAAGTGAGCCAGCACATCATCAGAGGTCAGAGAGCTCTCCTGGGTGAAGATCAACATTAAAACGCTTTAAAAACAAAACATTCTGTCCAAGTTGTAACAGACTGGGAAAAAAATATGAGGAATTAAACTTTTACTCACAAAACTGTCCACACTAAGGCGGAGAAACTCTTGCAAAAACAAAGAAAAACTCCAATTTCCAACACAGTCGTAAAAACTGAGTAAACTGAGATATGTTTAAAATGCTGCTCTTACCTGTTGAAATGAATCCACACATGCTTTTCCTTAAAAATAAAAATGGCAGACAGTACTTTTAGACGGGCTACTCAGAAAGTCAAACTCTTTCACTGGAGTGCAAGCACAGGCAGTCCAGGTTGCTATGGAAGTGGACGCA
>VUQG01044010.1:14105-25089 GCA_015106755.1 Etia nguti | reverse complement strand
ACCCCCCCCCCCCCCCTTCTATTTTTTTTAAATTTATTGTTTAATTTTAATGTTTATAAAAAAAAATTCTAATTTACTTAATTTTTTCTTTATTTTTTAACTTTGTTCTTGTGTTGGTATGTTGTTTTTCTTATTTTAATTTGTTTTTTGTTTAACAAGAAAAGTTAAAATGTTTGAGAAAATATGTAATGTAAGATGCATACAATGTATATAAGTTTGTATAAACTCTTAATAAAATAAATAAAAAAAGTTGTCTCCCGAACCTTTCGGTGGTTTCAGTGTATAAAAGTAGAAGTTTGTATATCAGAAAGCGACAAAGACAGCTGGTTTATCTCTGAACCTTCTCAGCTGTTTCATCTGCGTTGATATGAGAGCGCGTGCTGCCGATTTAAATCCCCCCCCTCCTCGTGCTCTCTCTGATGCCGCTTTAAAGAGCTCCACAACCGCCAAAACACACCGACAGAGCCCGACTGACAGTATACACCACCTTTAACATCATTTTACTCCTATTTACCTTCACACTTAATTCCGTCTGAAGAAATATGACAAGGGAAAATTTTTTGTAAACATACACAAAACTGAAATTAGAAAAATTTATTAAAAAAAAAAAAAAAAATTACGTTTCGTGCGTGCTCATTTTACAGTGTAATTTCACCCCCTATGCTAGGTCAGAAGCCCAGAGCAGCCATTTTAACAAGACATGACAGGATAAAAACCGGTTTCAGAATTAATAGCAGTGATGCTCCGTCAAAGTTGAAATAGCCTCCTGGTAATGTGGCACCGGAATGGCACAGTGAATGACCATAGTTAACTTTAATCAGTTACACCTGTGTTTGCCCTGCCATGGCATGCAAAAATGGTTGCCATTTAAAACAAAAAACAAAAAAAACACACACACAAAAAAAAAAAACTAGAAAAAAGGAGGGGCTCGTAAAACACCTGTCAAACACCGAGTTATGATTAGAGAAGAAAGTGGCTGAGCTGACATTTCTGCATGCTATCCACGTTTACAAACATAACGGTTACACAGCATTCGAGGTCCCTCGTAAGCGTCGTTGTTAGCCTCCTGAAACTAGAACCAGTACGAGGTAATGTCGGTGGAATCCACGCACAATAGTCTCCTTCTAGAATAAACGCGTTTAGTATTTAACAAATACCTACCTGAAGTTAAAACGGGGCTATTCCAAAAGGCCGTGGCCTCCGTAGGCGATGTTGTTTCCTCAGGCTTCGTTCCAGGCCTCAGCTGTCCCCCCGCTGTTGTTCCTGTTTTCTCATGTCCACCAGCCACGTTTTCAAATTTGGAGCCCTCTGTTGGCTGCGTCACGTGCTTCCTCTCGGCGTAGCCGGTCTTCCGTCCGTGTGTGGTTACCATAGCAATACACACTACATTGTAGATGAGCGTTCAGCCAAACGGGAGCAGGTAAAGTAGTTTTGCTTAACGGTAACACTTTTAAACATTAATGTGATATTGTATTGATTACTCAAGAGACACTTAAGCGATAAGTCTGCCTTGAACCCAGCTGTTTCTGACGAACTATTAAATTACCAGTAAAGTTAAGGTAGCTAGCCAAAAAGCTGGTAAGTTATAAAAATATAATGCAAAACTGCCATGTCTCCCTTTTATGTAACTCTTTTTGATACGATGACTCTGTAAATTCTTTCCAGACATGAGTGAAGACGCAGTTTTCACTGTGGACTACAGGGGCAAGGTTCCTGTGGAGCACCTGGACTATGATTACATTAAAAAATGTAAAGATGTGAGATACCTCGAAAAGATCCTGAGATTACTGAGGTAACTGCAAACATGTCTGTTGAGCGATATAGTGTTGTTGGAGGAATTTCACTGTTCCTTTTCTTCCTTTACCTGTTTTGAATGGACTTTTGTTGCTTTTTAAATCGTATTTATATTTACATGCTCAAAATAACGCAATCAGTCAGTCCAGTCCCTTTATAGTGTTGGTGAGGTTTTTCTTTATGAACTTTATACACTCACCATGTCAAGTTTCACTCATTCTCCACTGAGATTGTAAAATGTATGTGCAATATTGCAACTAGATTATGTAACACCTGTCATCAGTTGCAGAGGGATAATAGTGCATGTCATAACAAAATACAGGGTGGCAAATGTGAATGAAAAATATTGCAAAGAAAGCTGTTCTTTATTTTTCTTTTTTTGTTTGGTTAAAGGTCCGGTGAAGAGGGCATTTATCCTCACCTGATCAAGTTCTGTGAGAGTCACCTGGAGAAACTGGACCCTAAGAGCCGAGCTCTCAGGAAGGAAATGCCAGTAGCCACAGCAGCCAGCCTCTCTAAAGATGAGTGGAGCCAAATTGAGGATGAGTTGAAAGTATGGTACACATTTTTTCTTCCTTTTTTAAAAATAAATAAATCCTGTTTACTTTGTTCTCACATGACTGTTTCTCTAAATACTTTGTTCAGAGATGGCAAGAAGAAACCAAAAAGACTGAAACATCCCTGAAACACCAGTCAGTATTTGATGATCTAGTGAAAGAAAATATGCCACCTGTAAGAGGTTCCAATTGCTTCGTTCCTCTGAGTCAGGTAAAAAATCAAGCCATATACAGTACATAACCAGTTACATATATGTATAGAAGACAAATATTCAAACAGAGTCTTTTCTCAGAAAACAGTTCCACAAGAAAGAAAGAAACCCTCAAAATGCGCCCTTCCACGTGATTACCGAGAATGGGACAAGTGAGTCATGCTGTCTCCGCATTTGTCTATTATATTCAGAAGAAAGACCCCACTGTTGCAGCAGCTGAATTCTCTGTGCATAAAAGCTTCCCAGGTCTTTTTACTTTGAAAAGGCCTGGGAAGCCCTTTTAAAAGGGCTTAAAAGCTAAACTGCTTCCATTAGAGTGACCCACAGTTTAAAAACTTGACCTTTACTTAAGTGTCTATATTGCACCTTCTTTTCAGGTTCGATGTGGAAAAAGAGTGTGAGAAAATAGACGAGGATGTGGACAAAACTGATCCACCAGCAATTATAAACTCAGGACATCCCAAAATCAAGACTCAAGTGGACACCTCATGTAATCTATTCTGGATAGAAAGTGTTAATTTTTTTTGCAGTAATTATTAAGCATACAGCATACATCAGGTGTGTTGGTATTTTTGTGTAACATGTAAGGTTTCCCCTGTGATACATCCAGTGCTGTCACAACAGGAGAAGCTCTTCCTGGCAAATCGTGAAAAGGACAAAGGCAATGAAGCTTTTAGAGCAAACGATTATGAGGAGGCGGTCACATACTATTCCAGGTCAGGTTCTTTAATACAACTCCTTCATTGCAGAAAGCACTTAACGCTTCTTAAAGGGCTTTTATCACCTTGCTTGTTATATATTGTAAGTAGTAGACTGCCATCTTTCATTGTAGCTGTAGTAAGGAGTGTTTGTGCAATAATCTCACTGTAAAGAGAGGTTTGCTTTATTGTTTATTCCATTACAGGAGCCTTTCCATTATAACAACTGTGGCTGCATACAACAACAGAGCCCAGGCAGAGATCAAGCTCGAGCACTGGGACAATGCCCTGAAAGACTGCCAGAGTGTGCTTGAGCTGGAACCGGGCAATCTGAAAGGTGTGTTAATGTTATTTCTATACTTTTTAACACAATAACGCTTCCAGAATGAATACACCTGCTCTTTTAGATGTATTTATATGATGTGGTATACTTTAGCTACAGCAGCATTAGTGTATGTGGTACATATTGTAATGTACTCTTTTTTCATTAGCCCTGCTTCGTCGGGCTGCTGTTTATAATCATATGGGCAACTTCCACATGGCCAGTGAAGACCTGAGGACGGTGCTCAGGGAAGAGCCACAGAACACCGCAGCTACTGTAGGTGATAGTACCGAGGCATGTTCATCATGTGCCAGTCTACCTTTCGTCCACTAGGTGTCACTGTAGTTGTTAGAGTTGAGTGATTTAGTGAGTATATCACTGGAAGTCATTCATGTATTTATGTCATTACTGTAAATAGAGGATGATGTTGCTTTTTTTTAACAGATCTGTATCAGTGGAACAGCTCAGGATGTGCTGTGTTTAGCCGTCCCCTTTAATTGCATTGTTTAACTTCCGTTTCTATTTATTTGAGTATAATTTAGGGGTAAATAGGAAGAAAATGTTCCTTTTTGTAGTTATACATACACCAGTCACTACAACTGAGTAATCTATCATTGATTGTGATATGAATAGTTGTGACAAAAGAAAACATGAGATGTTCTAATGGATGAATTGTTTGTGTTTTAGCAACTTTTGTCTCAAATTGAGAAGAAGATGGAGGAATGTCAACAAGAGAAGCAACGCAAGGGCAAAAAAATCCTCATCCAAGAGATAGAAGAGGCAGATAACCAGACTGACAGTGACAACAAAGCTCATAAAATTGGTGACTGTTTGAACTACTAAAAACAATCAATATCCTTAAACACAGACATAGAGACTATAACAGAGCTAATGGCCATTTATGATTCCCCATATGCATCCAAAAATCAATCAAACTGCAACTGATTTAAATGTTGCCTACTCTCTATTTAACATGCAGTTAAATCATTTTTTCAGTTATTGGCAAGCTTAGGTAAGTTATGAGTTCAGAGGAAATTTTGATTTTTGTCAAAATTGTGCATTAATCCTTTATTTGACATGTTTTTTTTCCACTGTTGCTAACAAGACTAGCAGAAAATGAATGAGGTAAACCAGTAGACTGTGGTACAGGTTTCCCGGGTCAGATCTTTCCCTTATTGGAGATATATTTGTATCTATATTCTCTTTTAGTGAAAAGTGACAAGAAATAGCATTCCACTGACTTAACTGGACTCGAAAATGTAGTGCTACTCTAATTTATGTAACTTGAATGAGGTGTTAAATTTTACATTTATAGCAGAATGTACTGTTTCTTTATAGCTGTGCTGGATTTAGTAGCTGAAGGATTTGCCCTCTAATACAGTCACGATTTATATAGAGCATGTTAGGAAGCTCCAACATTGCCGGTAATAGTAGGGCTTTAGTCACATCCCCTTCTGTCTGCTGTCCTATAGATAGAGGAAATTCCCCCCTTGTCCCTCTGGGTGAAGGAACAGTGCATGCATGTGTTTTCTGCCCTACCCCCACACAGCCCTTTCCTAAGTCAATGTTGAGTGTCGCTACTTCCTGGAACTCCCTGTTGGAAGTGGCTCCGTGTCATGTGCTCCTCTCCTCCCACACTTATGTAACTGCTGACTCTTTCCTGTGGGTGTGTCTTCCCCTTCTCTCCGTCTCGCTCCCTCTGCTTCTCCCCTTCCTCCCTCCCTCCCTCTCCCTTCCAGCTTGTCTGGTTCAACCTAGCCAGCCTGTGGGAGGGGAGGAGAGATCAGCTACTCCTGTCGAAACGGGAGACATGGGAAACGCTCATAAAAAGCCCCACGGCAGAGGGGACGGGGGTCCACACGCCGAGTCCAACAACTCCCACCACGAACACCGGAGGAACAGAGGAGGCAGCTCAGACAAGTACAAAGTCTCGCAGGACTCCAAGGAAAAGATAGCCAATGGATCAAGCAAGAGAGGCTCGACAGCTTCGGTCCAGGGTGATCAGAGCGGCAGCGGTAAGGCAACTCCAGTTGGAGGAAATGCTGGAGAAACTGTCAACCTCGATGCCCCATGTGGGGCCCTGCCCCCACCCCTGGCCCGGCTAAAGAACGAAGGAAACCTGCTGTTTAAAAATGGACAGTTTGCCGATGCACTGGAGAAATACTCACAAGCCATTCAGGGCTATACAGATTCGGGTAAGCCTCAGGGGTACTCACTGTTGATCGTGTTCGTAATATTTTAGAATATTAAGAAAAAATATGTAATTAGTTTTATATAGTGAGGTTTTCTGGTTAGAAGTTAACTGTGTTCCGCCATGTCAGTAATCATAACATTTTTTACTCATATCAGTGTGTTATGAACTGACAAATGAGTCAGAACTGATCGACTGTTTTCTCAGCTGTTTATTCATTATCATTATTTTAATAACAGCTTTCTATGGTGTCATACTTTAATGTACCTTTAAATCAAAGGTCATAGGGTCGCAGCTATAATGTCAGTGCTTGTCTTTATTTTTGTCACTTTTACACACTGCAGAGACTTACACGTGAAAACAGGATAGCAATAAAAATCATTTTCCCTATAGAAATAAATCCTCATAAACAATTTCAAATTCTCAGTCCACAGAGGTCACATTTTTGTGTACAGTTTATATGCAAATTTCAAAATTTCAGTAAGATCCATTACAATGTTCATATTTAGTGACTTATCCCACGGATGATGCACTGTGGCTGTACGGAGACAGTGTTGCTGTTTTAGTCTGGCGCTAAGCCTCTCAGCTCAGGTCTGTCCAAGTCACATGACCTCTAACCACTCACTGTGAAATTGAATTTGTAGGACTGCAGCAATAATTCTCACAGAGAGTGAGACGACGAGCAGCTGATGGAGGAAGAGGAACCTCTGCTCACTCTCCATCAAACATATGGCCTGTGCCTCTTTCTGTGGACAGCCATAATGTACTCAGTTAAGACTGTGAAAGTCGCTGTGCATCATCGATCTGGATTACTGTGGGAAACACAACAGATGTGACCTAATCTACACATGCAGAATTTTTTCTGATATGTCAAAAAGGCTCTTTTCAGTAAAAATGAAACTAAACGAGACATTCAAGATACTTTGACAGGTCTCAGAGTTGCAGTATGCACACAGTTGCTGTAGTTTCCATGATCTACTGTCACAATAACCACACTAAGTGCTCACAGTTGCTAAGACATCATCATCACTGCCGCACTGTGTCATCATCCATAATCTGTTTTCATCTGATAGGGCAGCACACTGACATGAATGTATTTTGTGTAGCAGGATAATGTTGCTCTGTTTGCAACATGCACCGTAGACCTGTGGGATTTGCTTAACTCTGTGATAGTGATGAAAACACTGTTAAATTAGTGTGAGGCAGGTGGAAAGAAACAGCGTGCAGACTTTGCATGAGTCGGATGTCAAAATCTCGAAGCAAAATGTCCTTAAAGCGGTTTAACAAGATTCCTGTGATCACCATCTTTGGTGTCTAAAAGTATTCTCTCAAAGCGTCACTCTTTTAAAAAGATCAAGGTGCAGATATATATATATTGTCATGTTACAAGCGCCCTTCCTCTTTTGGGTCTTAACAAAAAGCAACTAGAGTCACTGTGACTCTAGTTAGTAAAACATTTAACATGTGCGTGAATGTGTGTCTGCCACTTTGTATTCATCAATCTGAAAGAAAAGAACTGATAGCTTAATATCTTCCAATAACTGAAGTTTCTTTATTTCATCATGACAGGAACTCTGTATTTTCTACAGCGCTTTTATAGCTGCTCAGAGAGCACATTAAACAGTCTGATTTAGACAATAAGTACATGATTCAACCTTTGAGTTCATGATGTCTTTGCAGATATTCTGTATTCCACCCCCATAATAACTGCAGAACTATGTGTGCTGTTTCCAAGCTGTGTATTACATTTCTGATATTTGTCTCTGTTTTCTGCGCAGGAATTGATAGTCCAGAAGATCTCTGTATTCTATATTCCAACAGAGCAGCTTGCTACCTGAAAGATGGCAACAGTCAAGACTGCATACAAGACTGCACAAGGTGAGAGAACTGATAAAACTCTCCTGGTGTTCAGCAAGATATGTGAAAAGTTGTGGTGGGGGTGAAGGCAAATGCACGCCTGTCCCTGGGCTTCATCTTAAAGATCAAACTGCTACAAATTTCTGCAGACAGCGTCATCATACACCAGTCTCAGCAGAGGATCTCAGATCATTTATGAGTGGGAGGGGATTTGCACTTGGGTGTGTCGTAAGGGATTTGTAATTAATCTCTTTAGAAGTGGTTTTATAAGCAGCAGACTCGGGATAAGTTGAGGGAGCCTCCCATATGAAAGCCTTTAAATATACTTGATGTGTTTGCCGAAAGATGGGGTTATAGAAAACTTGAATCACACCTTTAGACTTGTTTACTACCTCAGAAACAACTAGAGAAAAAACATATACAGACCCATCCTTTGCCCTATCATCAACAGCAGGGGCACCAGACTCGATCCTTTGCTCTTGTCTCATTGCATCTATTTATACCAATCAGAGCCCTGGAGCTGCAGCCATTCTCCCTCAAGCCCCTCCTGCGCCGTGCCATGGCTTATGAGTCCCTGGAGCGTTACCGAAAGGCCTACGTGGATTACAAAACTGTGCTGCAGATAGACGTGAGCGTGCAGGCAGCTCACGACAGTGTCAACAGGTATAACCTCCACCTCTCACCTCAGCTAACAGCCTCATTAACATCTGGCATCTCAAAAGCAAGTGTTGAATATTACAGCACCCATGTCAGCTGTTTCACTGTGACAGTGCATTTCCTGTCTATTTTAAGCAAGGTTGACACAGACTATCATTAGGTGTTACAGCAAAGGGAATAAAAAGACAGATGAGATATGGAGATTTTCTTACTCTATCTACCTGCTGTATTTTCCATATTTGAAAATGTACTATAATTGAAATCCAGAAATGGAATTATAACATATTTAGAAGACTAAATCAAAACAAACTGTGGTAACCATTACGTGCAGGCTTATTAGAGACTAACAGAGTTAGCTGGTCAAAAGCAGCTTCGGCTAGAGGCTAATCATGGCTCTCAGACTGTGTTTCCCTTCTCTGTTACGTAATACTCACATGGCTGGTTTGTGTTCAGGAGTAACATAGGGTCAAAGATATCATTCATCCCCACATTTATCTACAAAGTTACACAATAAGACATAAACTCCCTAAACTGTGGAACAGGGTGGATTAGATACATCTTCAACACTGCATGTGAACCTTATCAATGTCTCTCAGTGTGCTGTAACATTGACTGAATCACATCCTCCTCTAGGATCACCCGGCTGCTCATCGAGCAGGACGGGCCAGAGTGGAGAGAGAAACTTCCCGAGATCCCTCTGGTGCCTCTGTCAGCTCAGCAGCATCGCAGAGAGGAGCCACCCAGCGCTGAGGTCCTCCAAGCTCGAGCAGAGAAGGCTGCTAGGGATGCAGGTCTGTTGTTTTTTGGAGGGGTTTTGGTTTTTTTAAAGAGTCATGATGCTAAATTAATGTTTGTCCCCAGAAACACAGAGTTACACCTGTTAGTCAGGGTCAGAAGTGTTGATCGCTGAGCTGGGACATGCCAGGATAACAATAAGGAGAGTAGCTGGGACATTTTTACATACAGCGATTATGATGATTGAATAAAATCTAATGTTGACTACATCCAGCATTAACAAACATTACAGGAATGTTTATAATTTGAGTAACATTTTCTCGAGCAGCTCTTTCTTCTGACATCATAGCTACCTTCGCTCTGTTTTTGAACCATTCTTCTGCTTGATACAGAGATGGAGGAACAAAAGTCTTCCTGTTGTGACTAGAGGAAAATTTGAAAGGCCTAATTTTTATATAAGTGGACGTGTCACCTCTGTTCACTGACCATGCAGTTTCTCTGCTCCCAGGAGTTTTCTACCTATGCTATTTTTAGACTTTAATGAAAGAATAGCCCTGCTGGCATAATTTTACCTCCCTGAAGACGCTCTGCAGACACTCTGCAGCAGATTGATTAGCCCTCGGTCCACACCGGGACTGATTGCTGACTTAACTCTCGTGGCTCATGTCCAGCTAGCACAGCATTAATTTCAAGTGCTTAAACCCTCCAGCTGTGTAGCACAGGCTTATAAAAGTGAGGTCAGTTAAAATGTATTGCAAGTGTCAGTGTGGATATATGAAGTCAAAATGGAGGAGATTGGACCCCGTGTCTGTGTGAGTAAGCGATATTTAGTAATCACCACTTTGTTTTGTCTTCTAGAGAGGAAAGCTGAAGTCCGTTTTTCAGCTTTGAAACGAGAAGGGAACGATTTTGTGAAGAAGGGCCAATACCAGGATGCTCTGGGAAAGTACACAGAATGCCTTAAGCTAAAGCCAGAGGAATGCGCCATCTACACCAACAGGTTAGTCATTTCATTCTCACCTTAATATGAACAGACATGTTCCTGCGGTCTCGTTTCCCCTCTGTTCCTCACATTTTCTGCTCCTGGTTCACCTTGGTGTGAGAAAACAGCCTGAAAATCCCCAAAATTTGTTCAACTGAATCAAAAAAAAAGACTGATTAACGATGCCCAGCTGTCATTTGCCAGCCGTGCTTTCAGCTCAGTTTCTAATCCCATCCAGTCGTGCCACCTGTCACTGCTGCCAAATTAGTGTGTATTGTTGGTAAATTGGTGCACAACACAATAGTAGATAGATGGTGTTGATCGGGTCACAGAAGAAACTGATGACGTGAATGTTTTCCTATTGTGTGTTGGTGTTTGCATGTGCATGTGGAGCCCTGCTGTGAGAACAGATTGTGTGTACAGCCACACCAGAGCAAACATCCATATGCCATTGGTGCACAGCTGCTGAGAGCCATTTGAAAAATAAAAAAACATGAGAATTCATTTAGAAAAGGGGCTCTAGAAGCACATCTCTGAGGTGTAAATCGTACCTCTCGTCATCATAGGAAAATGCCTTCAGCTGTTATTATAAAATCTGATTTGCAGTCAGTGAGTCACAAACTCATGATACTTCTGAGTCACGTGTCATATGTGATTAGGTGCCAGTGACAAAAATAAAAATCGCAATTGACGTGTGTGTTTGTAGAGCTCTGTGCTACTTGAAGCTGGAGGCGTTCGCTGAGGCCAAGCAGGACTGTGATGCAGCACTGAAACTGGAGCCAACCAATAAGAAGGCCTTCTACAGACGAGCCATGGCTAATAAAGGCCTCAAGGTGAATAGAGCTGGACTTTAATGGCTAATGCCTTAAGGGAGTGATTTCTTTTTATGGGGTGGCTAAGGAGTAAAATGTCCCTTTCACATATTTCATGCATAAAGCTGTCTCTGTTTTTTTTTTTTTTTTTTCTGTCTCCCCCCTTG
>VUQG01044009.1:0-16054 GCA_015106755.1 Etia nguti | reverse complement strand
GCCTCTTTGCTCATACTGTCTGCTCTGTGCGCGTTGAGAGGGAAAGAGCTGTAGAATAAGACCAAGAGAAACTGGTCTGATTGAACCTAGACATTACAAAGAGATAACATCCACAGTGCCTGTATGTACAGCTTTAACCAAAGTGTGGAAAAGTAGTGTGTGTTATGATCACTGAGAGGGTCGCTGAGCTCAGCAGAGGCCAGAGTCAGGCTGTCTGCTGCCCTCGTGTGCTCTGCTTGCTGCACGGACAGACTTCCCTCTGTCAACAGTTTTGACAGAAGAGGTGATTTCAGCTGCAGACAAAGCTGAGGACAAACTTCCACTGACTGGAGGGATGAAGTGTGAATGTGAAAAATGAATATGAGGATAGATTAGTAAAACATTTTTGCTTTTTTACTTTTGAATTTTAACCAAACCTGCGTCTTTACGTAGGGTTTTCTCATTTCCTGTTAAATTTTTCAGTATTACTACGTTGCTTGGTCTTGAGTGTTAAGACATTACTTCAGCAATTGTTTTTGTTTTATTTGCTGGATTTAGTCTTTTTATGTGACATTTAAAATGAAAAATAAAACCAAAGGCAGGAGTCTTTTTTTTTTTTTTTTAATTGTCTGTCTCCCCTTTTTCAATGTGAATGGGGTCTGATTGCCCAAAACATACACATGCAAAGCAGTAATTCTAATTTCTTTTTTAACGTGGACATTATAATTGTCATTTAAATTCTCATTATATACAAAAAACTTAATATCTATATATATTGGGTTCAACTGTAAATGTTTTTGTCTCAGAAATTCATAATCCTGCTAGCTGAATAAAATGTAACTAAACACATCTGAACTCTGTATTTAATGGGTAGTTTTACAAAGGAAACATATCAAATGTTGAAACTGAAATTTTATTTTTTATAATGTACTCAGTTTTAATTTGATGCCACCAAGACATTTTAATGAAGTTGGGAAAGGTGCATGCTAAACAGTGTTTCACCACTTTTTATACAGTTCAGTAAACCTCTGGGAACTGAAGTGGTGGATTCTGATGTTGAGTCTGCAACAGAAAGCAATAAAAGGGAGGGCAAAGAACTGGTGTTTTGGATTTCAGCACACTGAAATAATGGAAGTGGAAATATGATCAATTAAAGCACAATGTTGATATAACAAAATTAAACAGAAAATCAATTTTATTTCTCCTGTCACTTTCTTTGCATAGTTTTTACACCCTGTTTGTGAGAGCTGCAAGTGGGCCTGACCAGGGTTAGTGTGTTTACTTTAGAGTGTGTGACTGAGCTGTGTGGACAGCATGAAGTATGGTAGAGATGGAGGAGAGTTGGCCGACCATCCCACTGAGCCCTGCGTTGCTGTTTGGGTTGGCACCCTATCCAAGAGTCCTCCAATCCAAACACTGGAGAGCTGTTCACAGCCCATTAGTCCTGTGATTGACAGGGCAGCCCACCACTCAGAGGGCTGCACATGACGGCTGAAGGATGTTGCTTATTACTGCCAAGTGTTTGTCTCTGAGGGTGACGATTTAGACATCTGATTGATGTAACTGTAAAAGCATTTTATAAGGTTTGAGTGGTTAAAAGAGTGTCAGTTTGGATCTACTCCTATGGTGATTATTTTTCTTTTATTTAGTCATATTTTCTTCTTATAGCAGCATTATTCAAGGTATAAATTGGCACTTGTAGGGGCTTGGTCGTGGCCTTGACTAGAGCTAAATTTATGGATCTCAATTGGACTTTGGCTCTTGTGTTTACATGACTCTGGTTATATAAACACTGCTCCTGACATGGTTTGGATGGATGTAAACAGGCCGTGTCAAAGTCTAACCCAGTCACATTACATGAGTGATTATGATTTCATTATTGTGGACCTTGATTACATGTCAGATAATGATTCTAAGAAAAGTTATAATGCAGACGTCCTGCAAGATCTCTTCAATTGATCCCGCATACTGGGACAGTAAGTTTCTGTTGCTGCAGTGTGTAAATGTTGCAGAAAAAACTGTTCAAAAGATGAATGAAAAGAAAAACATGAACACTTACAGTAAAGGGATTCTGTGAGTGTTTTATCCCGGACAAACCCCCATTTTGTCACAAGTGACTCTAGGTTGTAACAACAAAGGGTGTCCACAATATTGAGCTTGAAGTGATTTATTTATTTAGGGGGAAAAAAATCAGTCGTGTGGTATGTGCTAGGATGAGTGAGTGAGTCTGTTCTTTAGCCTAGAAATCTCTCTTTTGTGAGCAGAGAAGAACAAGAATAAATCTCCAGGCCACAATTGGTCCCAGGTGACAGCCGACTGGTTGGGCTTCCTCTTCTCCTGCTCAGGGTCATATGACTTTAGTAAACAAACTCTGCCATCACACTTTCTTTCCCAAATAAAATGACATGAGTGAGTGTTATTAAAATTTGCTTTATCCCACACTGGATTAATCTTTATGACTTTGAGACCCTGAACCAGGTGATTATTTCAGTTCCTCTAATAGTTTCAAAGTTCGAGACTTTCATCCTTAGCGATATTTGGTCTTTAGTGCTCATTAGTTATTGCACTAATAGGTATAAATATGCCATAGTTGCAACCATGTTTTAGCATTTGCTTACCCATTAAACATCACATTATAAGTGTTGCCATTGTCAGTCTGTTAGCAGGCTTCCATTAGCATGCTAGCAAACAGCCTAAAATCCATTACCATTTTTAATCTTAAGTCGTGAGTTGTTTAAATTACATTAATAAACTTAAGTTAACTAATTAAGCAAACATCTTTTATAAAAATGTTTAAAAATTCAAAAATGCCTTTATTACCAGTGAGTCTTTTGTGGGATTTTTTTTTTTTTGGTTTGTTTTTGTTTTTTGTTTTTTGGGGGTACCACATCAGGTGAGTAGTAACAAAGGAATTCCTTACAGTATAAATCCCCTAAAGATGGCACTTATTGTGGACTGACAAGAAATAAAATTGAACTAAATAAGAGTACAACTGCTTTTGATGCCTGCAGTTACACTGATATGCACTAGGGGGTAAACAGTTGAGCAAGGCAGTGGCACGTTTAGGTTTCCCGAGTTTACTGGGGAACTGACAGTCACAAACATGCATTTCCTGTGGGTGTGGTAAAAAGGTGTCATAAATGTCCATCACCTGATTAGTATCCACTCATCCTTGTTGTCCCCCTAGAAATCCTGAGTTAAGGCTCACTGGAGGACAGATGGAAGGGCCGTCCTCAGCATTTTTGTGCGCTTGCTGGGAACGTGGGCTCTGTGGCACTGGTTCTCACCATTAACAGGGCTTCCCTCCTGAATAGACCCTGCCAAACTATGCAGTGTCCCGCCGAGTCCAGAGATGAGGACATGGGCTTGCAGTGAAGCTTAGCTGTTCCAACTTCCTATCAATGACAACAAACATCAATCTTAGCCGCCCTTAGTCTTGAACCCTGCCAAGCATGACTCCAGTTAGAAGAAAAAAAGCAAAAGCTTCAGGCTGCTGGAATTGAACAAAGACTGGATTATCCTCTGAATATGTCTCTTAGCAGGATAGTTCATCTTTGAATACCCTATGGTTTAGAGCGGAAGAAATATCATAATTTTTGTGCTTGACTGTTGTAGTTCAGTCACTCTCCTTCACTCTTCCTCTCCTCCCAAACTCCTCTGCCTCATCAGCAGATTTCAGTGGCACTTAGGTTTAATAAAGTTTGAAACAAAATCCAACCCTGTTGCTTCCATTTTGAGTCAATCCAAAATATGGTGTTTAACACGATATGTGACACTTCCAAAAACAGTCTGTGACATTTATTCTCACACCTGCTGAAGTCCAGCAATAACCCTGTTAAATACGAGTGGTGTGGACTATTGCTCAGGAGCGGTAGTTTTCACTTGAGGTTTTCTGAAACTGAATTCTGCCTCACTTTCACTGATTAGAAATGTGTTCGAACAGATCACCATGTTCCTCCACTCTCTTACCACTCACCTTAGGTTTTCAGCAGTTTGTTTGTTCAGGTGCAAGAGACCCTCGACCCATTTTTGTTTCAAGACCGCTGGCCTTAATACAACTCACAAGTTTGTGAAACGGAGAGGAAGAAAGAGTTAAAGGTGATATTTTTATATCTATATTTTTAATTTTCTTTTTCCCACCAGACAGTTTTTTTTATTTTATTTTTCTCTAAAGGTGTCACTGAGCTGTTCGTAAACCATTGTCATTGAAGTGTGTTTAAGATCCTGGTGGCATTGTCCTCATTTGGGACACTTTCTGTGTGGTTTCCTTTCATTAATAATAATAATGTATACTTTATTGATCCCCGTGGGGAAATTCCTCTCTGCATTTAACCCATTCACTCAGTGAAGCAGTGGGCTGCCATTGGGCGCCCGGGGAGCAGTGTGTAGGGACGGTACCTTGCTCAGGGGTACCTCAGGGTAGCCGTTCAGGGGAATCGAACCCCTGACCTTCCGATTGTGGGCCCAAAACTTTACCTACTGAGCTATCCCTGCCCATTCTTATTTGGTTTGTATAGTGAACACATGAACATCAATATCACAAAATTTCAAAACTTGATGCTCTTGGGTTCTTTGTCACAGCTTTCATCTTTGTTTGTTTGCATTGTAGCTACACTAGGGGCATGCTCAGGTTAATTGCTGCTCTAATTTGGCCATCTGCGTCAGCTGTGACAGGCTTCAGGCTGTGAAAGTCTTAGATGAAGATTGGCTACATTTGGTTAGTCGATGTAGAAGTCCTAGGAATTCCAAAGAGTTGGCAAACCTAGACAGAAAAGATATGAGCATTTCTCAAGTGTCAAATTTCTTGATGAGAAAACATTTAGATGAATTAAAAAACCCAATATAAAGTGTCATTTGAGCCAATTCTAAGCTTGAGATTTTTTAATTTTCAACCACCCTAATGTGACCACATTCACACATCCTAATGCCTAATTTAACTCGAATGTAATCGCATTACACAACAAGGCTGCCATATGAAACTCAAACCTAATTTAATCGCTGGGGCTTTTATTATAAGGAATATATTACCATATATAGTCTGCATATAGGGTTATGTGGTTCTGGAGTATTTGAAGGTTACTATTCTCCTTGTACAGCAGCAGAAGCCAAAGTAGCCAGGAGGTGCCAAAAAGCACAGACCAGACGGGGTGGTCCGGAAACGGCCTGGAGATCCAGTGAAACTTAACAAGCACGTTCCCTTTGGATGTTAAAATGAAGTGTAACACAGATATTAATGTAGCAAGTATCACAACACAGCAGAGGAATGTAAACTGGAGCACTGGGACATCAAGCTGGACGCTAACCAGCTGCAGCCAAATACCCCCATAGTCATAATAGCCTCAAATCCCTACCCCCCTATGACCAGCTAGGCTCAGGTATCAGGTTTTCATCACAGCTGGCCAGAAGCAAGGCTCCTCCTGGGGATAAAAGTGTATAGTTGCTTATTTGGGGATTGGTCAGGGTTTGATTGGCATAAATCATTTGTTGTACTGAGAGGCTTTAAGGCTAGTGCATGAATTGTATATAGAGTGCTACATGGCTGCTGTCCAATCTTTAACAATGTGTGTGTATGATTGCTCTTCAGAGGTTGCTGTCCTTTGGGCTGCTCACCAGGTTCATCACAGTTCAGAGTACTACAACCTTACCACTGCCCTCAGACAATCTGTCACGCAGCCGTTTACCTCATGGGTAAGACAATATTCATTCTTTTAAAGGATGTCTCAAGAGATATCCTTTGTTTTAAACACACAGATTTTTTTCTAATAGAACAACATGATTGCCTTCAGACATAAATTACAGTATTTGACAGTTGTAATTTGAAATACAAGATTTAGCTAACTACAGTAACTAGCTATCTCCAAAGAGTCTCTCATTCCACAGTCAAACTCCAAGTCCGCTGTAGCAGACTGCATCTTTTACTGCTTGTGGTGTAGAAACTTGCTCTGAGCTGGAGGGCCACTCTAAACAGAACCTGTGCCAGGTGCAGACCTGCACAGCTTACCAAGGCTGCAAAATAGAACATGGACTACCACCTGTGCCAGCAGTGTTTTTAGGTTGATGAGATGAAGACCCACTGAAGAGACAGTTGATTTCATTGTGATAAGTGCATACTTCTTTAATTTAAGCCTGGGTGCGTCAAGTCTCATTGCTAACAACAAGAATACAATCTAATTCCATGGGAAACATTGGATGATGAGCGACTGAAATGCTCTAACGAATATTATCTGCATATCCAAAACTTGATTTTTTTTTAAAATTTCTCTGCACCATAGAGCTGCCTCGTTGTCCAAAAACAATTAAAAACAAATCTAGTCACACTTTTGCACTAGGTAACTTGTTTCTTCTGTGATCACAGACACTGTAGTCTGTTTTGACTCATTTACTCAAGCGCAATCCAACTGCTGTAAAGACTCTCGACCACCAAATCTGCTGGAAATGAGTCCCCAACAAATGGGCTCCTAACTTCTGTTTGAGTAATGTTTACTAAAAGCCACAGAAACTAACTATTTTACTGCAGCCTTTTCTAAAAATGTATACTGTATTTGTAACCTTTTTTGATTTTCTGTTGGGATTTGGTGCTACATTAATAAAATTAAATAACAATGGATGGAATAGAAATATTAAAATGTTTTACTCGGACTCAAGTCTCTGACTGTGGAAAGAGTTTTATTCAATTTGGAATAATACAAATTTAGACCTACAGGACATTGTTTCCTGGGTTGTTTTAGCTGGTAAGTAACTTTGTCAGTAAGGAAAATAATAAAAGCATTACTGTGCATCATTTATCAAAAACAGGCTTGTAGTTCCACCTTATTGGAGCAATAAACCTGTGCTATTGGGACCCTGTGAAATTGTACTATGGTTCCATGAGATTTCTTAGACAACTGTTGGATTCTCTCTTTCTTCAGGTTTTCTATTTGCCAATGGCCCTGGCTGTACCTCCATCCATGTTCGCTGTTCACATACAATTAAACCTGCTCTACCAGTTCTGGATCCATACTGAGGTAAATGCTAAGCAGGTTCATTCAACAGTGTATGTGTTTTTTCTGTGAAAAATGCCAAAACAAGGGCCTGATTTTAATACTAGCCCACGGTAGTTGTCCATATCCTTTGCTTACATTTTCACTAGGTGTGTATTTATGAGAGATTTGGTGTCAGTACATTATAAAGATGACACTATTACTTTTTAAAGGTTTGGAGTGACATTTTCCTATAAGAACGGCTATCACTATCCTAACGACTCACTTGTCATGTTTTTATGCATATATTTTTTTCCCTTAAAATGAACCTAAATCATTAGTGACTCTGGATGTATGTCATCATCAAAGTGCGTTCCCTGACTGGTTGAGTGGTTGCTTGTAGGTCAATAGCCATTTTTCATGGAAGATCTAAAGTTGTCTGCAAACACTGGCTGCCTACTTTCTGAGGAGTAGTGAAACTTAAAAAAGTGACACATTTCCGGAAAGGAGAACGTTTGCCTTCGAAGTTAAAGTTGCAATATTTTTAAATCATGTTGTTTGCAGCAATAAGAACAGCTGTTACTTTGAAGCTGAATAATTTGGTACATATGTAAGAATTCCTTTTCTAACAATAACGAAATTTCAATGAGGTACAATTAAGTCCTGAAATTAAAAGTTTTTGCAGGCTATATTTGGTTCTATAACAGACTCGAAATGCCTTCGGGAATTTTTGGGCAGTCATTTAGAAGCATTATCTAAATGGACATTAAGTGGTCACCTGGCTATAGAAATTGCATGTTTAGAACCGGCAGACTATCACCTTACCGTTGTGGAATTCTTCTGCAGATTTCAATTCAGGGTCGTTTTTCATCAGTTTATCCCCAAAATATCAAAGTTCTGTTTATGCATGATGACATAATGTCTGGAAAAATGCTTATTTGTCAATTATTCATTGGCATAATTCAGTAACATGGCTGCAACTTCATTGTTTAGTTAACTAGGTATTCTACTTCTATGATGCAATTATAAAATATTTTCAGGCAGTATGTAGCACTACCTGGTTAGTATTACCTGAATTAAAGTGATTGTTGTTTAAAGAATTAATAAGAACAAAAAGTCTGTAAATTTGTCTGTCTCCCTGTGCCAATGCTAATCTGTCTGTTAAGCCAGACTTTTGTGGACTCCGTGTTGCAGTGGAACCTGTATTCAATAAAAAATAATGAGATTTTATGAAATATTCCAAACAGAAGCATGACCATTCTGTCTGCCTTTTAAAGTGACTGAGAGTATCACTTTTACAATCCCCACAATCGTTAGAGGGAATGAATGGATTTGGAACGCCCTCGATCTTTTAGTGCACTATTAGTGAGAACAGTCGTAATAGTCACAATTTTCTGAGGGATGTAATTTATGCCTCCTTTACAGGGTGTTTTTTTTTTTTTTTGATGTCATGTAATTTACTGGCTCGCTATTCGCTGCAGCTTCAGAGCTGGAGTGAAGTGGTGGAGACCCCTTTCATTCAAGATAAAACTCTCACGCTCGGCTGCCAGGCGTAGCCATTATGTGGAAATAATGAATCGCAGAGAAATTCTGTCCAACCGTGCACATTTCTCCATCTGTCATACTGATGTGATCCATCGAAATATGACTTACAACCAAAAGAGAAACATGAACTGTGTGAAATATGCTCAGTGTGACCTCTTTAATCTATAATGACTCAGGGATGAATCAGTTTGGTACCTTCCAACCAAAAATGAATAATTTGCACAAAATGTATTCATGATGCTTTAAACCTTATGGGTGTTGGACTAGACTGCGTGTGTGCGTGTGTGTGTGTGTGTGTGTATAAGTGTGTAACAATGGCTTTAACCATTGTAAGGAGTGTTCTGCTATTGCCACAAAGTCTCTTTCCCAACACTGTAGTTGTTGTGCTAACGTCACCATAAATAATATTCTTTATTGGAGAAATTAACTCTTTTGAGCTTGTTAATCAGGGCAACAAATTTAATTATGGATGTTATGGATATTTGAAAGTGATTCTGACAGCTAGAGTAAGGCTTCCAACAGCAATTTGCTGGAATATTTAACTTTTTTTGGCACTAGTTTAGATTTAAAGATTTGCCCAAATTATTTCCATTGGTCAGAGGAATGTTTTTTTTTTTTTCATGCAACTCTTTCCAGTTCAAACATTAGGGTAACAGTTTGATTCAAATAAAGTTTCATCATTCCACTATTTTAATGTTTGTTTTTTAAGCATCCACAGTTTTCAAGAAAATTCATCGTGATCATTGACAGTTTTCTTTTTGGTAGCTACATGAATACTTCTGTACTGCCACCATTAGACCAGTTATACCAGATCCCTTCACTTACAGTACTGTAGCATTCATGCTCTCCAGAAGATGAAACTTCATGAGTTTACCCATTGCAGCAAAAGGGTTTTCTGTCCACTTCATTCCAAACAGGATTGCTATTACATGTAAAGTAATATATATTTGGTGCTGTGGCTCTGTTATTACATTACATTAAGATGTCTGAATGGGATCAGATGGAAGAAGAGTGATTATTCTAGTGTTTGGACAAACAGGCAGTTGGGCTGCTGGTAATAACAGCAACAACTATTTCATCCTGGTTTCTCTGAGAGATGGAAAATAATAAGTTACGGTTATTGTCTGAATTTTGTCTTTACTGGAGGATAAACAAAACAAAAAGGACAAAAAAAATTAAACACTTCAATGCTGTCACTGGGAAACCAAGTAAAGACGGTTTACTTGTATTTTAATTTGTATAAGGAAAATGTAAGTGGTTATTACTTTAAAGTTGATTTTATGTCTTTCTTTCAGTTAATCAGAGACCTTGGACCTCTGGAGTGGATCTTGAACACTCCAAAACACCACAGAGTTCATCACGGTAAGAGGAGGTTAATTTTATCGATCCTTTTGCTGTTTACATCAAACATTGCATAAGGACTGAAAGATTGAATGATTAGACTTGTTGGAGATGTGTTATGCATCAGAGTTAATTCTGAAAATGTTTATATATCACTGAGATAAGAGTTTATTTTTTAAAATGTGAATAAATAATACAGCAACCTCACGAATGTAAACTCAACAGGGCGGAACCTTTATTGCATTGACAAGAACTACGGTGGAATTCTGATTATTTGGGACAGATTATTTGGTAAGTCATTTGCTTCTGATCATTTTTCTTTTGGATCCAAGTGAATATATTTTATTAATGACAGTGTGACTTTTAGTCTGTGATGCCATTTGTAAAGTGTGACAACTGGATCATCGCTGAGTTGTATCAACATTTGTATCTGTTCCAAAATAATAAAATTCATACAGTGGGATTAGTTCTTAATGCCACCAGTGCTGCCCCCCACATCTGTTTTGTGCAAAAGGCAAATGGTTCTTCTTGCACTGACTATACCATTTATAGCTACTATTGACATGCATTATTTTTACCCACACAGACTTCAAATACACAAAATTGCATAGTAACTCTTGCACGGCAAACTGTATTTCTGTAGATTTTTTCCAAAATTTGAAACCGGAACCTTCCTTTCAAAGATTCAAAGCATTCAGGTGAAATACTTTAGTTATGATAAAAATTCTGTATGTTGGACTTTCTGTAGCATGAAAGTCTTCCAGGTGTTGTTAGTTTCTGGTGTCTGTGATGGTCTTGATTACTTGAGTTGAGAACAACTGGAATTCTTTTCGTTTATGAAGACACTTTATCTCTCATCTGATTTTCTTTAGTTTCAAAAACTATTGGAGACCCATATTGAGGTTGTCCCCTTGGAAGTGGTCCTGATAGTGATTGTGAGTCTACACGAGTGAGGCTGTGAACCCAGGCATGGGTCATTATGCTCACAGGGGCAAAGATGTGGATTCTGAGACATTGCCATGCCACACGGCCATAAAAGTTAAGGTCATCTGGTTCAAGGTTTGAGTGGGGGTTGAAATGCCTGCAAAGGGATGTCAAGACTGTGACTTATGGGTGGGGAATATTTGGTGTCGTATGCTTCTATTTGGTGATGATGGCTCACAGTAGAAATAGATGGCCTCCTCTGAAATTGTTGTTATTGTCCAAAATGTGAACATTCAGAGGCACTCCTTTGAGGATACGAAGTGTATCCGTACATCTGTGGGTGACAGTCCACTAGGAATGAAATACCTGGGACTCCATCAGTTTTTAGAACCAAAGAAACATCACAGATGAGAAGTGAAACCTCTTCATGAACTTGATAAGAAATCCTGTTCCTTTGAACTCAAATGCTTAAGACTACCATGACCTGCATAACTGAGAACACGCAAACATACCTGTGATGCTTGGGCTTGAAAAATTAAGGTGTCACCAAATACTACAGTGATGAAAATAAAACAGCTTGCAACAAATGTCTGTGCAGGGTGTCTGGTTAAATCATGAGAAACCCACTTCTCTGTAGTTAATGGTGGTTTTATAGATGTTGAATAGATGTTCTTGGTATTTTTATGGTACCTTATTGTTTTCAGAGTATATGTTCAAAGAAAAGTCAGTTTGCGCAAAGGATACTGACTCACAGGAACATTTCTATATTCCCTTGGTAGCATTTTCACTGTTAAACTTGAGGCCGAATTAACCTTTGTCTGTTAAACATTGTCTGTTACTAACCCTCTCAGAGTTTTAGCATCTTTTAGTTCATTTTCACTTTACACTTCAGTTTTATTGTCTTGGTCAACTGAACAACAGATAAAATCTATGAAAAGCTGGTGAACATGGAGCATTTAGCAGCTGGGTGGAGGGACAAATAGCTTAAAGATGAAGAAAATGATAATAATAAGATAAACATGTGATTCATTTCATGTTTGTCTTTCTGGTGACACTTTTTCTTTGCTGGATATTTAAACATATTAAACTTTTAAACCTTACTGTTTTCCCTCAAGTTTTAAGAATAAGTAACAGGAATAGAAGTTTGAGGGATTTATTCAGATCATTTTGTTTTGCACACCACTGTTCTTACCATCCCCAGGTACCTTTGCTCAAGAAGCTGACAAAGTCGTGTACGGCCTGGTTTTCCCCATCAAAAGATTTGAAATCCTCGATGTGCAGGTTAGTCTCATCTTTCATCATTGATGTGGCTACTACAAGTTGGCCATCGGTCAAGCAGCTCACCTCCATCTGGGTATAAACACCTTTGGTAGATGAGGTGTGAGCTCATGTTTCCCTCACTGGCCGAGTGGCCATTTTGTAACCATAACATTATTACTCTACTCTAAACAAACTGCCCAGTTGAGGTGAAAGAGGCCAATAAAATGGAATGCCAGGTGGATGTTATGATTATTTTTGCTGCCATCACTGTTGGCAGAGCACTGCATGAGCAATGTTCTGCCCAAAGAAAATAGAAACATTCATTCTGGGATTATTGCTATTCCTTTGTTAGCATTCATCAGTTAAATGTAGTGTTTGATTATTTATTAATGTCTAATTTGGTTGTATTTTTTTTCCTTTTAGTTGCACTACTACTTGTATTTGTGGAAGAAATCCAAAACCTACAAAACTATCAGCAACAAACTGTCAACTTTCCTCAACGGTCCAAGTTGGAAACCTGGTAAACGTCGGCTGGGTGACCACAATGACAATCCAAAGGTTTGCATCATTTCTAAGGACAAAATGCCCTCATGCTTCATTACCTATCATTTTGACAGACACAACACACAGGCCTAAATGACTCAGCGCATTCCTTATTGAAGGACTCGTATATTCTACCAGTTTTACAAGAAACTGCCACATCAAATAAAAGCTGCAAAGCCTTTGTAGAGGCGACACAATAAGTTCAGTTTCACTGTCTTTAAACACAGTCTGCGTGAATAAAACCACTTGCAGTTTGGCATAAATGTGCATGTGTGTGCCTGACTTTGTGTGTATGCAGAAAGAAATACAGGCTCCAGCTGAATGCCCCGGTGGTTAGCTTTGAAATAACGCTGATGGTGTCACATATTTAGTTCCCTCATGCTTCAGACTGCAAAAAAAAAAGTCCCCTTTGCCTTTACGATTAAATTGGCTCTTTAAACCCAGCAGGGTAATTCTTAACATGGTCAGAGCTGGAACTTAACTGAAATATCTTGAAAGGCTTTATGTAGGCGGCTACTTCTTGATATCTGCCGGTGAAGGAAAGAGGAAAAAGAGGGGAGTGAAAGAGGAAAAAGGGTTCAACGTGTTTCAACTCTGAGAATAAGCAGAGCAGCAGACTGGAATATCTACAGGGTTGGGGATGGGATTTTGAGGGGGAACCCACATGTGATGGTTTGGTTCCTCAAAATCCTGGGAAACCCCCTGAATGAGAAACAGGCATTGCTGATTGGCCAGTTATTTTTCATTCCCATAAAGCCCTCAGGGCTTAATTACTTATTGTCTTGGACAGAAGGGAAAAACAGGTCAAATGACTCAGGGAATTCTTACAGAAGGACTCAGATATTCCTCAGTGTTTAAGGGAAACCGCTGCACCCAATAAATCCTGGATGACTTTGTAAATGGAAAACAACAAGCTAATTTTCACCAGTTCTGAAATTCCACTAGTAGGATACTAAAGTAAGAAAAGGTCTTTTTGAAGAAAGGCACATTAGGTTTACAAGTTTGTTTGTTTTTTTAATTAAAGTTTAGCATTTTTTCCCCATCTTTGTTTATCATGGCATATTCTCAGAGTTGGCCACTGAGTGCAATTGCATTCTACAAATGGTACTTTCTTTGTTTCTGTCCTTACTGGTAGAGTATAATTTTGTCATGCATGACTCAGATGATTTGCTGTAAATGATTCATGCACATAGCTGAACATGCTGCAAAATGGTGACAAGCATTTAGAGAAGAAAGTTTGGTGGTTGCAAACGGTTTCCTTTTATCCAG
Source organism: Etia nguti (assembly GCA_015106755.1). Classification (NCBI taxonomy): domain Eukaryota; kingdom Metazoa; phylum Chordata; class Actinopteri; order Cichliformes; family Cichlidae; genus Etia; species Etia nguti. The sequence continues at coordinate 2,234 of VUQG01044009.1, read as the reverse complement.
TCTGTTAAGTTAATATGAGACCTCTTTGCTCATTATTTGTTCAACAGAATAGTGAAAAGAGTCCCCTGTTGTTGTTTGTGGTCTGTTGCATGTCGTAGTACCCTTAAACTCGTTTTTGTCTTTGTCTAATGGGAGCTATGTGTATCATTTTAAGGCAAACTAGCGTGAGCTGTAGCAAACAATCAAACCTATGCTGGCTCATTTTTGTTGACATAAGACCATAAATCTAATGTTATTAAAAATCAGCATAGCTTTTCTGTCAGTACCTGTGTTTCACTAATTCAACACAGAAATGTTAATGAACATATCTCAAATGCCCCAGCATGCAGTCGTACAGGGGTACGTTGCTTGGTCGGGGGGTGACTATAACTTTGTATGTGTACAAACCATGTAAACATAAGATCTGAGAAAACTAATTTACTGATTATTAATCTGAAATTTTTACACTATTGTGATAATGCCACAATCATAAAGCAGACATGTGTTGTTGTTTGTGTGGATGAAGAAGCCTGTGAATAGTCTTGGTGTATGCTCTATCATAATTTTAACTATTTTAACTATTCACAGGCTTCTGTGGTTAAAACGCTGTGATAGCATGAACACATAAGACCAAGCCCAAAGAATAACTAAAGAATCTAATTGTAGAAATGTATACTTTTTGACTACCAAAATCCACCTTGGTGAAGATTTTAATTTCAGATGATTTGAAACTTGTAGTATTGCTGGGGGTAATGTCTCACTGGTTAATGGCTTCAGTTGTCTTTTGAGCCAGAAATAATAGCATACATGATGTTTTTAGAAACTGTATTTATAGGGATTTGGGGTACTAGTTTTGAATTCAAATGACAGCATGACATAAAAGCTGTTACCATCAGAGTAAAGTTGGTATTTAAGCCATGTTGGCTGTGAGAAACTGTTCAAAAATTTCAGGGTTTGGGGGATTAAACATGTTTATTTTCCATCCACAGGTTACCGGAAATGAAGTGCCTCATAATCCCAGCTGGTCACTGCCTGTACAAATTTATGCAGTCATACATTTCCTGCTGGTGCTTGGGACTTACCATGATTTGTTTGAAAACAAGATGGTATGAATTTGTCACATTAGACAAAATTATTGTTATTAAACTTAATTTGGAGGGTGACACTTCAGCTCCATTCATAGAGCTCTTTAAATTCCCTTTTTCAGTTGGATTTGTCAGATATATAGGATTAAATCTGGGGTAGCTTAGTCTAGACTAACTATTGATATGTTATGCTACTGTAATCCCTCAAAGTATGACAAGGTGGTCCAGAGTTCCTAATTTAAGACTATCTGAGTTTATGTGTTTGTTTGCCAACACTGATTCATCCAGTTATCCAGTTTGTTGTGGCTGATCCATAATGGAGCAGAGTCCTCTACTTAGCCAGCAGAAAAAGACTAGCTGTGTCTAACTTCATGACAGAATGACGGATCAGCATTCCCCTTTAGAGCAACCTTGTCTATTATTTTCCACCCGACAAGCCAAAAGACCCCCTTCCTCCTCCTTCAGGAAAAAAAAGAAAGAAAAGAACCTCCCCAGCAGTTATCTTTGGAAGGATTTTTCCCCCAGGCACAGTTTTGGTTAGCCAGAAAGTGCTGTCACACCCAACCTCTTCAAACTCTAAATAAAATGCCCCGTTTTCTTTTTTTTTTTCCCCCCCCTGATCGCTACCTCCATGGGGCTCTGTCAGTTGTGGTCACCTCTGACACACAAGCACACACACCTCCTCTGCAGCATCGAGGGATTCCCTCCCTTTTGGCGAACGAAACACCAGCTGGTGGTCCAGCAGTGAACACAAACGCCTTAATTGTCGAGTCAACCATTTCCCAAACCAAATAGCCTTCAGGATGCAGCAATCAGGACTTGGAAGGAAAATAACAAAGTGAGCTCCTTGGCCCAACGATAAATCATGTCACTCTTATGTATTTATACCCACATGTTCTCTAGCTGCTTATTTAGCTTGACAATTGAAGACACGCTGCCGGACAATTTATGTGCTTTGTGTTAATTCGAAGCCATGAAAACATGGCTATTTCAAACAAGTGAAGCTACTCTTCAATTACATCATCATCATCAGGCCAGAGTGTATGCTTTACATGTACGTATTTTAAACAGTTATTATTAGAGGCAGTGAGGGAAATTGATCATCAGAACTTTTTCTCATTTAAAGTATGTTTGGGCATTTCTACCCAGCAGACCAAAATGAAATACACA
>VUQG01044008.1:33033-48765 GCA_015106755.1 Etia nguti | reverse complement strand
GACTTGTAGAAAATCCTTAGCATGGTCCGGCAGATGTTGAAGGACCTCAGTCGCCTCAAAAAATAGAGACGACTCTGGCCCTTCCTGTAAAGTGCTGTGGTGTTTTTAGCCCAGTCCAGTTTATTGTCAATGTATACTCCGAGGTATTTATAGTAATCCACTATGTCAACATTGACCCTTGGATTGAAACAGGGGTCAAGTGTTTCCTGGTCTTCCTGAAGTCCACGATCAATTCCTTTGTCTTTGCCACGTTGAGCTGCAGATGATTCTGCTCACACCGCGTGACAAAGGAGTCGACCACAGCCCTGTACTCTGTCTCATCATCCCTGCTGATGCATCCAACCACCGCAGAGTCATCAGAAAACTTCTGATGATGGCAGGTCTCTGTGCAGTGGCTGAAGCCTGTGGTGTAGAGGGTGAAGAGGAAGGGGGAGAGGACGGTCCCTTGTGGTGCCCCTGTGATGCTGATTAGAATAGAATAATCCTTTAATTGTCCCACAAGGGGAAATTTGTCAGACACACACTGTGGAAGACGCACATATTGTGGTCTTCCTGTCAGGTAATCAACAATCCAGGACACCAAAGAAGCATCCACCTGCATCGCTGTTAGCTTATCACCCAGGAGGGTCAGTCTGATGGTGTTGAAAGCACTGGAAAAGTCAAAAAACATAACGGTCTCATGTCTTCTACCCATATATATATATATACTACCAGGGAAAAATATGGTGACAGCGGGAGTTTCAGACGAGCGAGGGAATCACTGTCTTTTGATTTCACGAGGAGGATTTTGAACAAAATGCGGTAAAAACATGCAGTAAAACTATTGTCGCTAAAGGCAGCAGTACCACAAATTTATTCCACCAGCTGAAAAGTCATCACCTCCAAAATGAATAATGTTTTAAACTCGGTAGTGAAGGTCTCCAAACGCACCAAAGAACACGTTAAATAAACCAGCTGTGACACCTGCGACTGTCCTAGGTCAGTCGGTTTATAGTCACTATCTAGACTTTTGTTCCTGTAATTTGAGCTCATCACATTTTTTAAAATAATTATTATATGTTATAAACACAACAGAGCACCTTTTTCATTTCAGTCTTTTTATTTTGTCTCGTAAATTATTGCTTGATGTACTTTTTTGTCGCTGTGATCTTTTGTTCGTTGAAGGTTTAGTGTTGACCACAGGAAGAGACTTACCGTCACAGTATCGTCATTTGTGGAAAACCTCTGTGTGCAAATGATGGTTAAAATTTAAATTCATTCAGATTTTTTCTATTCAAAGTCGAAAAAAAAAAAAAGTCTATTTGAATGAGTATACCAGTGCAGTGTTGGGCACTATATGGTTGAAAATAACATTTGTTTTTGGAGGTTTTTAGATTTTCCTCATATCGGCCAGCCCTAAATTGAAGTAGCTGAAAATGACGGCTACACATGACTCAGTGGAGGATCCGTGACTGGAAGGTAACAAATTAACAGCCCAAAATACATTAACTGGGGAATATTTAGTAGTGAGCTCCTCATTCTTTTCAATAAGATGTTTGTAGAAGCACTCGGCATGCATAGGTGCTCCATTTTATACAAGCACCTAGGAATGGCCATGGAAGTGATTGGGACACTTTAAACATTAAATAGAAGATTTTCCCTTATTTAACAGGGGCAGTAAGTTCTGGCTGGTATTTTGGTCAGATCTAATAAACATATTTTACACAATTTGTGCTCCGAAACCCTCCAATGTGGTTGTATTACAACAATTCTGCAAAGATGAGTGGGCTAATATTCCTCCACAGCGCTGTAAAAGACTCATTGCAAGTTATCACAAATGCTTGATTACAGTTGTTGCTGCCGAGGGTGATCGAACCCATTATTAAATTTAGGGGGCAATCAGTTTTTCACACAGGGCCATGTAGTTTGGGATTTTTATGCCTCTAATCATAAACACCTTCGTTTAGAAACTGCATTTTCTGTTTACTTGTGTCACATTTGTGACAAACATGACAAACATACAAAAATATAGGAAATTAGGAATGGGGATATACTTTTTCACACCACTGTATATGAATTTGTTTCTAAAATCTTTAAAACAGTTATATTATTTCCCATGACTTTACACTGGGTCAGAGGAGTCAGTTTCATGATTAGTTAGCCATCCCAATGAAAAAGCATCGACCTAAACTTATGGTATCAGTTTGGATTATTTAGGCCTATTTTGAGGTCTAAGAAGACTTTTTTTTTAACGTCACTAGTTCATTCAAAGGCCATGGAGAAGGGTGAGATGGGTTAGTGAAGAGGCAATTTGGGTACAGTTTTTAATGAAACATTTGTAGAAATTTACAGAGCCCCAGAATCTTTGCAACTCTTTATGCAAAGTGGGTGTGGGCTAGTTCAAAACAGCTTAACTTTCTTTGGTTCAGTCTTCACCTGCCCCCTTTCTAGAATATAACCCAGAAAAGACAGTTGTAACAGGAAATTCACTTTTGTGCATTTGTGCATTTTGTGCATTTTGAACAAAGATGTTCAAAATGTCCCTCAGTTTGCTATTTACTAAATCTTGTAAGACAGCAGGCACGTTGGTCAGCCTGAAAGGCATTATAAGATACTGTGACGGACCGAGCAGTGAAGGAAAGTCAGGCACAGGTTAAAGTCCAAGAAAAAGGTTTTTTTTTTTTTTTTTTAATTTAACCCCAAAACAAACTTGGTTAAATTATACAGAGAAATCTAAATCTTGGGCCCATAAAACAGGTCAAAGTAATAGAACTTGATTCAAACGCTGACAACAAACAATACTGCTAACTCAAACAAGTTGACCTACCTAAACAAGACACAGGGGAAACTTAAGTAGTGGCTGATCAGCCCACAAAAACACAAAGGGGTGTAACACACAAAAAACTAACTGAAACTAACATAACAGATGCCATTCCCCCCCATGATCCAGAGATGTAGTATGGCCCAATTTGCAGGTCTCCACATATGCTTGGCTCATCAACCAAGGGACTGGGAGCAGCTGCCACTGAGGTAACACAGAAAACAAAGAAAGATTAACTCATACATACATACATATATAACAGTGTAAACTAAAATGTGCACACTGATTTTAGAATACAGTATTATGTGATTGTATACGTAAATTAATTCTAAACCCAAACCAATTCTTTATTACCCTGTAAATTAAATAAGTGTAGTGTTATGTGTAAGTCTCTATTGTAACACTGATGTTTGGTAGATATTCCCACTGTGTGGCTGTAACTGCAGCCATCACAGATACTCCAAAGGATCTAAAGGTGTGTTCAAAGTTGTCTTCCCCTCATCGCCCTTGCAAAAGATTGTAAGCACTGCACAAATCAACCTTCATGAACACAGTGGCTCGGATCAAAGAGCTGAGGCGATGGGTGGCAGTAGGTATTTAATTTTGGTTTAACCTGCTGAAAACAGTGCATGGTCTTAGTGTTTTATCTCTTTTCTCACCAAAGAAGAAGCCCGTATCTACAGGAAAGGAGTATGACTGTGTGATACCAGCTGCCAGTGAATCCTTGTAGGTTTCCATGGCCTATCTTTCAGGATGGTAGAGATTGTAAAAACAGCTGGAAGGCAAGGGTGCCCTGAGTTTCAGCAAGTTGTCTTTACTGAATACTTGTCCCAGATCATGGAATTGACATGACTGTGCTACAGAGTCAGTGAAGTAACACGTAGCACGGTGGACTTTAAACGATGAGAAAAACAAAACAAACTCCAAGTTTCAACACTTAGGCCCAGTTTTATGTATGAGTTCTGAGTTTCTAACCAGGGATAAAAATAATAATAATCGGAGTCTTTTGCACAGAGAAGATGTACAACTCCAAATATCCACAGTGATTTCCTGACAGTAAAAGGTGAGCTATTTTCCCAGAATGCAAAATCATCATAGGCTCCTTCATCAAGTGACAGCAGTCTTTTTGAGCTTTAAAAAAGTGGTACTGGTTTTGACTTTGGATTAAGAATAATGAAAATTACAGCATTTTTGTGACAGGTCAGAGGCAGACATGAGGAAGAGAATGGTACAGATATTGTTACTGTCTGCTACTGAAAAGAATAAAGAAAAAATCAAAACAGATCAGAAGAGATGGACAGAAGCAGGTTGACATAGCTTGGTTGTGAGTGCAAGACCAAAAACATGGAAAGCTGGGCAAAGTTCAGATAAGAGTCAAAATAATCGATTGTGAGAGAGGTTTCAGGCAAAAAGAAGAATGTGGAGAGCATCTGTTACTCTGGATAGTAGGAGCAAAATGGATGGAAAATGGAGAATCAAATGAAGAGTACAACATTTTCCTAAAATTTGAACAATGAAGAAGGTGCAAAGTCCCCAAGTCTAGTCAAACCAACCGAAGCATTGAAGCAGTTAGTGGGGAAAATCAGACCTCAAACAGAGCGCAGGGATGGTTGCTTAATGATTTACAAAGAAGAATTAAAGAGAGAGAAATCTAAAAATCTGAAACAAGTGGGGAGTAATAGTAAAGCTATAGAAAGAATCATAGTCATTAAAAAGCAAAGAAACTTTAAAGGTGTATAACATACATAGAAACAGATTGATTTGTCCCTTCAACAGTCTTGTTCTCTCCCCCCTCCTTCCCTATTTGCCCCAGTAGAGATGAATCAGTCTCTCTGTCACATTTTGCTATATGTGACAGAGAGACAGCTTCTTTAAGGGCCTGCTAATCAGCTTCTTGCATATGTCACACAGTGGAAATTTGTATTTATCTTTTATATTGGTTTTATTATGATTTTGGTGTTTGTTTGTGAGTGTAGTTTTGTTTGCATGATTTTATTCTGTTTGTATTGCATGTTTTTAGTGTGTTATTTGACATTGTTTTAATCCACTGTGGACTGGCTGGGCATGGGACAAATTAGCTGATAGTGATCACCTGCTGAGGCATGGGTGTGTCCAGAGGTGGCCTATCAGCTGTTTAAAGGACCTATCAAAAGTAAGCTAGCGGAGCACTGGAAGAGAAAGGCCCCAGATATGAAGAGGAACGCCTGAAGGTCAGCGTGGAAAGGAGGGACCCGCTGCCTGGCTGTGGGGTGCGTCGGCTCATTTGGAGGCGGTCCGGTCCCGACAGCAGGAATGGCGACAGTAGGGCAGAGGTATACCTCTGCCTGCATTTGTGAGTAGTGTCTCTACTGTTGTTCACCGGGTGCAGCTGTGTTAGGACAGGGTCGCCATGGCTATTAGCCAGGCCAGTTCCAGGACGATGGTATTTTTTTGTTTACAGGGCAATGCCACAAGGGGAGCCGCGGTGGCATCCAGCAACAGACTCCAGTGCAGAGTGCGAGCTGGGCTGGGATGTAACAAGCCCAGTGGAGGGACGAGACGGGGATAGGAGGCTTCTCTCATCTGCCTGGGACGAGGCTGGCGTGGTCCCCGCTCTGGAAGAGGAATTTCTCTTGCTCATGAACACATAAGAAACATTTGACCTGGGTTGTGGGTCAGTTGCATCGTGGGACTCGGTGGGATTTTATTGCATGGAGAAAATTGTATTTTTATCAGTTAGAATTGTTTTATCTAGTCTAGATAGAAATTTTAGCATATCGATAGCATTTTATTGCGTACGTTTTTTTTTGTTGTTATTTTTAATATTTTTTTTATTTGTGCTTTCTGTCCTGGGAATAAACTGTTTCTGGTTAGGCCTAACATTATTCTGTATACTACTTTTAGTATTTGGTTTGTTTTATTCCTGCCTGTCCACCTCGGGGAATAAACCTTTTCTGACTATACCAGTTACTCCTCCGCTACAACAGCAATCCTGTCCCAGGACAGACACAGGCTGTGCAGCCATCAATCCGATCACTCGCCATCAATCACGCTCTCTCTGGTCTTATACACATCCAGAAAGCGCTTGTAGCAAGTTAAGGGTCTTAAATAATCTCAAGTGATTTCTTGAACAGGACAATGAGTTCACTGTACTCGCATGACAACGATGGCCACCAGCTCTCAATCCAATAGTGCACCTTTGAGATGTAGTGGAATGGAGGATTTGAGGGTTTGAATGAATGGCAGTGGTGTTTTTTTATTTTTTACTGGGAGAAGTTCTGGAGACAATCTCGCAGTTCACACTATTTTTATTATCTGGTAGTTAGAGAAGTCCACAGCTGTGCAATCCAAATCTTTATGTCAGGGAGTCTGCACACAGATAAGTGAAGCACAATTCATAATTCAAAGTATATATTTGACACTTGAAAATAGGAAATATTTGTGATTGGCTATTGATGGGAAGATGCCGTGGTTTAGACTCGGCGCTCCCTGATTTGTTCTCCTCGTGGTCCTTCTGCATGGAAATGCTCTTTGACCTCCAGTCCTGTATGAGAAAACTCCTCCCTATCTTACAGTTGTTACAAGGTTTTTTTTAATTTTCATCCTGATTTGAGCTTTTAGTGACACAATGAATTCTCTATTTCTTGTTTACTAGAACACCCTGTTATCATACACCCAAGGCCAAGCAGCCTGTCCTGTCTAAAACTGTGTTGTGTAAGCGTGTAGCAATTTACCTTCTACACTCAATTCTGTCTGTCCCTCTTAGTTAACCCTTCACACTGTGGGGTTAATGCTTGTATCCTTCTAATGAAGAGCGTATCAAATCTATTATCGGCATTAATGTTCAAAAGAAATTGTCAAAAAATGTATTTTTTTTTATGTTTAGTGTTTCAAGTGTTTCCACAGAAGTAGTAGTATAATTTGGCAGAGAACTGCTGCACCAACTGCCTCTTAAGAACGCCAATCTGATGAAGGCAATCCAGGACAGCTGGGAGATGGCCTCATATGCGGCAGCTCCACCCCGGACACGCCTGCTTACAGAAGAAAAAACATGAAAGGAGAAAACAACAACCAACCAGCGCTAGTCTGTCCACAACACTGAATTAATGAAAGTGAAACTAAAGTTAAACATTTTTCACACAATAAAAACTAAACGAAGCAACAGAAATTAACTGAAACTAAACTGAACGCAGAACAAAAAGAAAACTAATAGTGAGAACTGTTTGAATAATACATAAAATGGATATATTCATTATTTTGTTTCTCTTGTAATATCAAATTTGGTGATTATGGCTTGTATCCTGTAGCTCTTCCTCAAACTCCCCATCTTTGTGCGTTAATGAAGGAGATAAAGCTGAAAACTCCTTCTATGGAAAATACTCTCTCTTTCCTAACTAGGCCTAATCAGTTTTTGAGTGAGCAACCTGTGAAATTAACAAAGTTTTCCAAAAACGTATTGGTAGTTCAGTGACCAGAATTATTTGTCTTTGGAAGTATGAATACATTTAGAAGCTAGGACAAAATATACCAAATCATAAAGAAATGAGACTTACTGATTATGGTAAATGGACTGGTTCTCATATAGCTCTTTTCTGCTCAACCTGAACACTCAAAGTCGTTAATACAACATGTATCAGTTTATACAAGCACTTTTTTTTCTATGATTAAATGCTTTCTATCTAACATTCACACTCCGATGGATAGATCGGAGGCCAACCTGGGGTTAGTATTTTACCCAAGGAGCAGCCAGGGATTAATCCACCAACCTGCTTAGTAGGTAACCTGCTCTACCTTTGGCACTACAGTCACCCAAAATTATGTCATATGTCAAGCTGTCCAAAATGTTCCTGAACAAGCTGTATAAAAATGTGAAAAAAATTAAAACCACAACCAAACAGAAGGGGAAAAATTAAGAAATCAAGAAATAAGTGAAGAAAGATAAGAAAAAGAAATCTAAAAAGAAGGAACTATAAATACTTTAGCATAAGAAGCATTGCAAAACTATTATTATTAACAACAATGATAACAGAATATCATATATAATAGTTTTATGGAGATTAAAACTTCAGGTAGTTTCCAGGGAGGTTCCACAACACCCTGTCCTGAGTGAACGAAACCTCTTTACTGGTATTTTACCTGGTAACAGCATAAGAGAAATGAATGATTGGCCAGTGTCAATAGTGGGCTGTCTTAGAGCGCGTACTTAGCCGATTCTGCTCCACTCTTATATTTCATTTTAGCTTTGCGAGCACGAGAGACAAACAGCTCTCAGATATTTGCGCACAAAGATCTGCGACTACAAAATCAGAAAACATGAAGACTGTCTTATGTTTGGCATTTATTACAGCTTTCTACTGCGCAGTGGAGGCTAAATACTGTAAGTACTTTTAAAAAAAACAATCTTCCTGAAATACTGTAGGTTATGTCTTGCCATTTTACTGAACAGTATAAAAATCTGTACTTCAAGTCAAATGTTTTCTATCCTTTATAGCTACGTGTAAATTTTAATCACAGCTTGGTTAGTCTGTAAGTTTTACACAATATTTTTATACGTTTTTCAACATGGACAAAACAAAGCAGTCAGTGAGGGGTTCGTCATAAGGTGCGTTTGATTTGAGGAAAACAAATCTGTGTTTATCTACTCTTCACATTTTCAGTCCATAAACGATTCGTTGCTACTGGACAATAAAGTCCAATATAAAGAGAAAACAAGTCCATGGTGTTTTTAACAGAGTGGAATTCCCCTCAGAAGTTTGGATTTGGTTTCGATTTCTTGTAAATACTTGGAGCGCCCTCAGCTGGCTGCAGGATATTTTAAATGTAAATTTAATAAGGGTTTCTCTTCTTACTAGTTTTGTCCTTTCACTGCAAAAGTAATTACTTGGTTGTATTTGGTGATATAGTTAAGGACAATCGATTTTCACACTCGTCAAATGATTCTGTGTAAAAACATCAGTATGTGAGCATGTTCCATTTTATCAGGGGTAATTAAATTTGTTGTGTTAGGGATAACAATACATTTACAGGTAACATATTGTCCACCTTTATAGAATAAAGGCAGTCATCAATTTCTCTTTCATTGTTGCTTTTAGCTCCACCAAAGACTCAGGTTTACAGCCGTAATCCTGGAGAGTATGAAAAGGAAAACGTCTTGATCTGCCACGTGAGTGATTTCCACCCCCCTGACATCACCATCACACTGCTAAAGGATGGGGTTGAAATTCCTGATGCCAAGCAGACTGACCTGGTCTTCAACCAGGATTGGCACTTTCATCTGACCAAGCACGTTGCTTTTACACCAAAGGATGGAGAAAAGTACACCTGCAGAGTCACTCATGGGACACAGACAAAGGACTATGGTTGGGGTAAGTTAAAGATAGCCAAAACTGTATACAGTCATAGGCATTATGGAGTAACCTAATGTTTTAAAAAATACAAAAAAAAATTCATGATGAAATATGTTTAATACTTTTATAAATGATTCAGTGGTGAATAAAATTTTGTCTTTCTGTGCTTTTATGAAATGAATAACCTTAATATTTTCTTTCTATAGAGTCAAACATGTAAACACCAATGGGGGACCAAAGAGTGTCACATCTGATTCGCACAGCTGCTGATCTGTCATGTTCTGTCCCCTGCTATGGAACATCTATCCTTCCTGTACAATCAGAATCCACAGTGTAGCTTCAGATTTTTTTCTTCTCATCAGAATAATTATCAATAACATATTAGGTGACTGTAATTTCTCAATTATTATTTTGGTATGGCTGTGAGTGATGTAGAGATTTTGAGATTATAAAAATTTAGTGTGTCACTTTTTGCTAGTTTGCCTTTGACTAAGTGCATTTGCTCAGCTGTAATCACAAAACCCTTGTTTTTTTCACCCTGTTGTAATATTTCTCCATATGTGAGGGGTTCTTTGACTATTATGCCTAAACTGTTTTTACATTAGATAGATTAGATGAAACTTTATTAATCCCTCGGGTTGGTTCCTCCGGGAAATTCAGTAAAAACTGTAGCTCCACTGGGGAGCTAGAGTTTTATACCTAAATGAGATTCTCAAATGGTAGGATAATGGGTTATCATGTATTATTTTACATGTAAAATAATAAAAATTCTTGAAAATTTCTGGTGTTTTTATTTTTATTTTTTACAAAAACCTTCAAATGTATCCTTTTGTACACGAATATTGCTTCATTTCTTTATGTTTTAAAAACAACTGTTGCCCTTCTCTGTTGTGCAGAGGCTTGGGTCTCCACGAGTTTGAAAGTCGTGCAAAGTGTCTCATGACACACAATCATGAAAACGATCAATTACACGAGGCTTTGTAGTCCTACAAACATATCGTCTCAAATAGAAATGAACAGGGTAAGCAGCAGCCAGGTGCTGCTGATAAAATGAACTTGATTCATTGATTTTCAGTAAGTGTGACCACCATTGGTACCTGTGGCTCAAGAGATCATCTACTAATCAGGTTGGTGGTTCAATCCCTGGCTGCTCCAGTATGCATACCAAAGTATCCTTGGGCAACATACTGAACGCCAAGTTGTTCTCTGTTCATTGGAGTGTGAAGATGTGTTAATATTAGATCGAAAGCACTTAGGTAGACAAAAAAGCACAGGAAAATGTGCTTGTATGAATAGGTGTGAATGAGGTATATTGTATAAAGCACCCTGAGTGCTCAAGCAGAGTAGAACCGGTCCATTTTGCCATTTATCTCTGTTGCAGAGGTTTCTGCAGGTTGGTAATCTGAAGCATTCAGGTGTGTCAACAACATGTCACAATCTTCCAGGACTGGATGTCCCAGCATTTTCAACCCAAGGTCAAATCGTACAATGCCTGGAAAAAGTGAAAAAACAAAGAAACCATGAGCTACAGCTCAGAAGTTAATGACAGTACTAAACTAGAAACTAACTAAAAACACATCTTTTTAGAATTGCATTTCGTTAACTTTTTGTCTGTTTTTGTTTTATACCTTGTTATCTCTGTGTGAAGCTCTTATTGGTCTTTTGTCTAGAAAGGTGCTAGATAAATACATTTTTACTTGACTTATTTTACAATTAGAAAGAGGCTGAGCAAGTCTAGCTTGTGGACAGATGACACCAAAGTGGAGATGTTTGGCAATAATTCACAGCACCACATTTGGGAAAGAGCAGTCACTTCATACCATCAAGCACGGTGGTGGAGAGGTGATGATCTGAGTCGGTCACTGAGTCCAATATGAAATCTGTTGTTTACTAAAGCATTCCAGAGTCAAGCGTGAGGCCAAAGCCTGTCACTGAATTGGCCATAGTCATATTTTCATATAGTCCAAATACCTAAACTAGCTTTTTATGATAACCTACGAATGTTAACACTCACACTGGTCCCTGTAGGTCTGTCAATAAACTACAAAACAGTGATTCAGGCAGCCATCTCAAACATGGCGGCTTATTTGGTCAAACGACAGTCGACAGCAACATGTCGGAGTAAATTCCGCCTAGCAACATGACGTTTGGAGTTTCCTATTGGTAGAATTATTGGCACGTGGCGTCTTGTCACAAGTTTGTATGCTTGTGTTTTATAAGCGGCGCGCCAAAACATGGTTTGGTGGGCGGGTTCACAGCTCCCTTGTTTGCCAATTAGCATTAGCAGTGCCTGGACGTGCCGGTGTACGTTAGCTAACACTCCCGATGTGAAACGTTTCACTTTCGGTGGGGATCGTGACGCACTGTTGTCTTCTGTCTTAGTCGAGTAAATCTCCAAAAGCGATATATAGAGTCGGTCTGTGGGTGAAACAATGAAGACATTTGTGTGCCTCGTCTTCGTCCTTCTGCTGGTCCTCACGGATCTCTCGGGAGCCAAGAATTGTAAGTGATCCCCGGTAACTGAACATGTTCGTGTATGTTTCCGAAATGGCCCGATGTTATCAGACAGAAGGCGCCCGGGCCCAGTGAAAGCAAAACGGCTTTAAAGGTAGTAAAGTGGAATCTCCGGGAAGTGGGAACCAGTACCACACTAACAGTACTTACAGTACTAAACGATTGATAAACTTGTACTTAAAGGCGCTGTAACGTTTTACGAGTACTTCCAGTACTAGAAGTACTTCCTTGTTTGGCTGTTATACATGACATAGTGTGACGCAGATAATTCCCGTGTTTACCTTTAAGTTTAATAAGTGGGTGGAATCTAAATTAATATTTGTCATCTCGATTAAGTGTATTTTCTTTATTTCATCTGTAAGTGAGTGACTGTTTTTCTGTTTACTAGCTGCACCCAAGGTTCAGGTGTACACCCGCTCCCCAGGAGAGTATGGGAAAGCCAACACCCTCATCTGCCATGTCAGTGGATTCCATCCTCCTGAAATCACCATTGAGCTGCTCAGGAATGACAAGGAAATACCTGACTCTAAGCAGACCGACCTGGCCTTTGAAGAGAACTGGCACTACCACATGACCAAACATGTGCCTTTCACCCCAACCAAAGACGATGTGTTCAGCTGCAGAGTAACTCACAGGGGGTCAAAGAAGACATATATTTGGGGTATGAGTGTTTTTCAGTTTGTCTGTGTGTACTGTTACGTGTTGTTTCACAGGTACAGGTCACAGTGCTTGTAAAGATGTACAAGGTTAGAAAATATTTTGCTAAATTTCCTTAGTTCTGTATTTAAGTTTAGTTCTGTACAGATATATTATCCATATTTAGATTTTTCTTATTTCAGGCTCTGTATTTTATTACATTAACTAACATTGTTTACAATAAACAAAAGTATAGAATAAAAAAAGTTCAGAAATACAACAATTACAGAACATAGAACATTTGTGCAAGTTCTTAATACTCCATTCAACACTCATTCATATTTAAAAAAAAAATGCAAAGAAACACGTAGTCATTCAAACGCTCATTAACAAACAAGCTAATAAGAACAAATTTGTAGTCTTTGACTGAGATGTTGTCCTCTTAAACTTGTAAAAACACTCATTTTATATTTTCAAAGAGATGTTGAAATGTTTTCAGAAATGCATTATGTTTCATCAGTCAACAGTTTCCTGGTTTAAAGACGATATTGTTGTTTTTATTTGAAATTGTTGCTGTTTTTAACAGGTAGGGAGTAACACAGGCCAGACCAGAGCTAGCATAAACATTTTTAAAATATCTCTTTTCAGAGCCAGATATGTAAATTCTACATGTGTCCAGCTCCAGGTATGTATGTGTTCATTTGTAACGGTATTCACACTTCAGTTTTATTACATTATATTGTTGTGGTGGAGGAGTGCGGCTTGTGTCTCAGCTGCAGAGCTGTGTCTGACAGCGGGGAAGGTACGGTGAAATCATAGCAGTATTGTATTTTTGCTGAAAGGCAAATGCAAGAGCTGCAGAAGCAATGCGTTTGTAACCATGCCAGCCACCTTCCCCTGAATCCACTGCAGCTGACCCACAAAGCACATCACAAGTGTGCAGTAACTGAGTGATAGACAATGTTTTTATTATGTTTGTGGTCCCCACAGGTCTGCTCAGCAGGATGAAGAAGATTAGACATTTTCAAGATTCCAGAAATATTCCAAAGTAATGGATTTGATTATGCGACCGTTTGAGCTTCAGAGAATGAAAATACTGCACTTCCATGGGCTCAGACAGCAACCATCCTTCAGCTTCATTTGTTTCTTTGACACACACAAAGCCACAGCAGCATGTGTTAAATGACTAGATTTTGTGTTTAATGTCAAAAGTGAACACAAACTCTAGTATCAATATCAAGAGACAGCAGGCATTATGTTTGAAAAGTGCCCAGTTTACTCTAGTCACGTAGCTGAAATCAAAATGTTCCCTGTGGCCATACTAAATGTCTTTTCTGTGCCTTATTCTCTTAAAACAGCTAGAAGAGAGAATAACCCCATAACTACACTTTGCCTTTAACATATGCAGACCATGTGTGAAGCATCTGATTTGAAGTTGTCTCGAATGATGAGTTTGGGCATCTGCGGTGAAACGTCTGGATGTCTGTTTCCTACAGCTAGGAGGAAACAGACATCCAGGTAGGTCAGGTAGTGTCAGTGGGAGTGGTTGTCCATGGAAAAAAGTGCAGAAGTTTTGAGGATTTGATTCGTTATTCTTAAGAAAAATATTCCTTTAGGAATCTTGTGGTGATCTGAATATGGTGGTGGTGAAACTGAAATGTTTGCATTGCTCTGTGATTTTTAAGGTAAATCTATACAGGCTAAAGACTTTCACATTAATGTTGTAATAAGGTAATTCGTGTAAATATGTAATCGATTTAAAAATGTTTATTTTACTAAAACATGCTTTGTTGTTGAAATGTACGGCAGAGAAGGACTCCAAATGTGACTGTTTGCTTGTATTGTTTGTTTTTAGCATTACAAGTTTAGTAAGTTAACCAGACGGTTCGTGTTTGTTCTGACATATTTTATGCAAAATAAAACGATATTGGTTTAAATCACATTGGAAGTCCAGCTGTGCACACCACTGAGTTATTATAATAGTTTCCCCTTGTGGGACAATTAAAGGATTATTCTATTCTAAGTAACCTGAGTCATCTGACCTGGGCTAGAAGAAGTCCTCCCCTCGCCGCTTCCGCATCACAGCTAAAAGAAGTTTTAAGGTCCTAATATCCAACCTCATAATCTGCTAATAATAAAGCATTTTTTTATTCTGAATCAAAGATAAATCAAAATATAAGTTTGATCAATATATAAATGAGAAATGTAAAAGTAGTAGACATGACTGTTGGAATGAGTCAGAAAATGGGATGACAGTGATTCTAAGCTAGTAAGCTACAGTTAACAGGTGGAGCTGATCGGTTTGGACCTGCAAGGCTGCTCGTTTTTCTTCTTAATGGGTTAGCAGGGAGGACAGCTGGAGGATTTTAGGTAGTTAGGACTGAGCGAGTCCCCTCACCTGCATCGGCCAAACTCTGCATACTTACTGGGTCGCACTCATACGATCAGAGATTAGGACTTTTTAAATCAAAGAGCCAAATCCGACTTCCTGTATGGGGGTTGTGGCCCTGCAGGTGACAAATTCTGTATATGTTTGAAGCTTTATTTAAAATGTAGAAATGAAATGAAACTTGAATTCTTCCGTACATACGTAAGAATGGCCGTTGTTTCTCACCTCTAAAGGGTTTGCATTTAATTCTCAATTCACTAGAAAATTAAGGAGCATTACAAGAAAAATCTGATGCTTTGGTGTATTCATGGATCATTTAGTATATTTGGGGTGATGTATTTTTTCCCACTTTATTGATTTTTTTTTGGTGTAAAAAGGAAACGGTCTGACATCTCCATAGAGGAATCTAGAAATTACGTATTTGGATATAAATTCAGACATAAATTGACCAAAACAATCGAGGTGGATTAAACTTTTTGATAGGAACAAAAGTTTTTTATAAGATTTAACTACAAGAATAGAAACAGCTGTTCTTACTGACAAGCCTTGTTTTCCAGTGAGGGAGATCCATTCCCCACCCGCACCATCAAAATGCCTCCACCAAAAGCAGCATAGCGTTCTGCACATCCTCTCCACCTCTGACCTTATGATCCACCTGCTGTAGGCAGAATCTGGACTCCTCGGTAAACATGACGTTGCTCCATGTGTTCAGGTTGTAGGACACATGGTGGCGACACCAGCACAAACACACATCAGTGTGAGGCAGGCTTCCTGGAAGCCCTTCTGAGACTGCAGAGTGTCTTGCCTGTGGTACCGGAAACTCCAAACAAGAATCAATATCAGAATAAGCTGTTTGACACTGGCAGAGAATATTTTATATATAAAGTTTATAATAATATAATATAGGGATTATTATAAAGTTTTTACTGGGCACAACCTACATACTCAACTCTACTGGTGTGTGGCACCAATTACTCAGAAATAAACAGCTATGAGGTTTATTGCCAATCAGCATTATTATAACAAAGAAATAATTGACCAAACATAAATATCCTTACTTATAGTGT
>VUQG01044008.1:0-33013 GCA_015106755.1 Etia nguti | reverse complement strand
TTTTCATCCACTGTGGATTGGCTGGGCATGGGACAAATTAGCTGATAGTAATCACCTGCTGAGGCATGGGTGTGTCCAGAGGTGGCCTATCAGCTGTTTAAAGGACGTATTAAAAGGAAGCTAGCTGAGCACTGGAGGAGAGAGGTCCCAGATATGGAGAGGTATGCGCGAAGGCCAGGTGGAAAAGTGGGACCGGCTGCCTGATTGTGGGGGTGCGACGCCTCATCTGGACACGGACCGGTCAGCGTGACGTGGCGACCCAGTCCCGACAGCAGGATGGGCGACAGTAGGAGACAACACGTGTGATTGGCAGCAGGGCAGAGGTATACCTCTACCTGCATTTGTGAGTAGTGTCTCCACTGTTGTTCACCGGGTGGAGCCATATTGGGAGATGGTCGCCATGGCTGTCAGCCAGGCCAGCTTCCGGGACGATGGTTCTGGCCCCTATTTGTTTATTTACAGGGCGATGACGCGAGGGGAGCCGTGGTGGCATCGAGCGACGGACTCCGATGCAGAATGCGAGCTGGGCTGGAATGTGATGGGCCCAGTGAAGGGACGAGAGGGGTATAGGAGGCTCCTCCTCGTCTGCCTGGGAAGAGGCTGGCGTGGACCCCGCTCTGGAGGAGGAATTTCTGGCCTGCTTGTGAACCCATGATGAACATTCATCCTGGGTTGTGGGACAGTTACATCGTGGGACTGGGTGGGATTTTAACGCATGCAGAAAATTGTATTTTTTTACCAGTTTTAGAATCGTTTTATCTAGTCTCGGTGGGAATTTTAGCATATTGGGAACAGTTTATTGCTTGTGTTTTTTTAGAAGTGTTTATTTTCGTAAACTTAAGTGTAGCTATTTATGGTAGCTGTCCCGTTACCACTTAAAAATACCTACATTTTTAAGTGTTATGATGGTCTGTCTCTCTTCCATTTTTAATTGGCTTTTTCTCGCCATTTTTGTAGCAACACATCACTTTCTGTAGTGCAAAACTGTTCAACCGAGTACAATTTTGTTCAACAAAAAAGTAAATCCTGTTGTTGTTAATTAATTTTCAGTGTTATCATCTCTACCTCTGTTTATTGGAAGTTCTGTTTCATAATAAGATTGATACATGAAAAATGTGACAAAAACATAAAGAAAGATATTTCTCTTTATTGTTTGTACATCCAGTTATCTGACTAATAAATAGATTCATTTTTGAGTTAATCCTGTGTAATGGAATTAGTTTCCAAATTCCTCAGAACGAACTGTGCAATATTATTGCATAACCTACCTTAACTATTTGTCCACCAAGATAGGAAAACAAAGTTAAAGGAACAACCATAGAGTTTGCAGAACGATCCAGAATAAAGAAGAAAATTGAACCCCAGACACCTGGCTATTTTTGTGAATGTAAGTAAGAATAAGTAGCTCCTATCAAGGAAATGCATAGCAGTTAAATTACTTACTTCTACCTAATATGGTGATTGATATCAGTAAATAAGAACTTTTACCTAAAATAAATGTGATTTGAATCTCCTAAAATGAATGACTCGAATTCATCCTATTTAATCTCTAACATTTCTGCAGGAAAATCAAACCCTTGTACAACGGTGACTCAATAGCATATTTTCACCATTTAAAGTTGAACATTTTCAATCTCAACTATGGAGCAATCATGTAAGCCGTTTTCAGTGTTCAATACATACAATGTTTGAGAATTATTTTTAAAAAGCAGCTTTATTTTTGAATCCACTACTTTACAGTAGATTTTAGTAGGGCTGGCCATGCATCCTAACTTAAATGTATTCTTATCTGATGGCACAGATAAAGCCTGTGATGGTCTGTAAATTTTGGAGTAGTAGACATTAAAGGTAGAATTAAAGATGCTTTCAAAAATGTATTTCAAAATTTAAAGCCACTTTTGTGCTAATGAGAAACAAGTGCAAGATGAAAGACTCACTCAACATTAATTCCATTAGCAATGAAGGGTGCATTTTTTTTCTAGCACAGTATAACTTTCAGTCACACAGAGGTGGATAGTTACCTCTGGGACAGAAATGTAAAGGTTATTACCCCAAGGCAGATAAAACCCCTTTTGAAAATGATTCAAAGCGATGCATTTACACTCTTGTCACATTGGATCTCATCACAACAGTTCCCACCACTATTTACATGAAGCTTCTGGAAACACAGAGGAGAGGAGGAAAGAGGAAAAACATAATGCAAAACATGTATTTTTATTTAGTCATTATAGTTCTGATCTATACTATTAAGGACCTTCTGGTCCTCTAATCCTCTTATACCTATGTAGGCCACCTTGAAGAGGAGGAGACTGGTAAAATACTTGTAGTATTTAATGAGTTTTCCTCTGCTCGAATACTCTAGAGAATTTCCAATAGAAGTAGAAAATATTATATACCAATTGTCTCATTTGTTCACTGTGTACCGAGCGCAGTTAAATAAATTGTGTTATTTTGAATGAAACTGTAGCACTTTTAAATTCACTTTCAGATAAACTGCACTTGGCTTAAATTATCACACTGCACATTGTAGCAGCATCACAAATAGTTCTCAAAACTGGCAGTGGTATCAGCCCATACTGTAGTATATAGCATATTGATTCACCTACTCATCTTATAACCACTCCTGTGGTCTCAACAATCTTTGAACCCACTTGAAGGTCATCCACTCTCCTATGGGATGACTTGCCACATGGCCAACCCGTATTGGCCTGGCCCACTGCCAGCCTTGGGGCTTCCAGCTCCCTCCTTCTGTGATGAGGCCAGGCAGAGGTGTGATGGCTGTGGGCAACTTGCCCCTAATTCCCTCCCTGCTTTGTCAGAGTGTGTATTACAAAGGGTTGAAGAGTGTCAACATTTTGATGATGGCACAGGATACTGCATGTGAGGTGGTGGATGTGTGAGCAAAACAGGAAAAGGGTATTTGATTGTATTTTGACTTATTTGGCTATGAACACCATTTCAGAATACAGCTATAGCCTTGTTTTTATGCCCTCCTCTCAGCACAGAGGTGGTGAGTTTTAGAAAAAGTGGAACACTATGCTTTCAGCTGGAGGTCATGGTGAAAGTGGTGTTTG
Source organism: Etia nguti (assembly GCA_015106755.1). NCBI lineage: Eukaryota > Metazoa > Chordata > Actinopteri > Cichliformes > Cichlidae > Etia > Etia nguti. Next base: position 29,939 of record VUQG01044008.1, on the reverse strand, counting down.
TGTGATACATGTTGGCACCTGGGAGACCTGAACTGTGAAAACCAGCTTTGTTGGCTGAGGACAAGTCAAGACAATTGTATTTACATCAGAAAACAGAACATGTGTCTTACAAAGTGCTGCACAATGACCAGAGACCGCAGGTGCAAACAGAAACAGAATCAAACTGATATTGCTGCTGTAAATGATACAGTATGTTGTTCGCCTTTGAATCTTCTGAGCTTCACAGGGCTAAGTGAACACACAACCCATACACAAGCAAGAGAGCGGCTTGAACTTTTTTTCTGCACCTGCTGGGACTTAAAGTGAACATACTACTGCATTAATAATCCCAAGGTGATATGTTGAATGTTGCTACAGTTACTCATGGTAGAAAATCAAACTCTGAAACCAGTTTTGAAGCATTATTATCAGACACAAAAACAGAGCAGTTCATCTCACTTTGAAGCAGAAGTAAAAGCATGCAACGGAGAAATATATTATGATCTCGGTTTACAGGTTAATCAGTATAATTTCCCCTAATCTCTTGCATTATATGGAGTACAGAAATTTTCAAGATTAAATCTGGTGCTTTTTTCTTTTGGAGACAGTATATTTCATGAATTCGGTTATATAATTTGTCTAAATTAGTGGTCTGCTTCTTTAGATGTGTAAAGTTCTTTTTCCAGTCTTACTGACCAATTCAACCATACATTCATACAGTTCTTAATTTTGTACACTTCATCCACCCACCGACTCAGGCCAATTTAGAATTACTAATTAACCTAATTTCTTCAGACTGTGAAAGGAAGCCAAACTATCCATTCACGTGCAGGGAGAACATACAAACTAGAAAGTTGAATACAGACACCAAAAGAGATTTTCATCATGTTTGAATAATGGCTTTTGTGTTTTGCAGACATTGTATTTTGTATAATTTTAAGCCACGGAACAAATAAAAAAATAAAATAAAATAAAATCCTTGTCTGACAAACTGTAAACCTAAGAAGCTAGTTTGGAGCACCTGCTAAGATAGTTGCATGTTCCTAGTACTTTTAATCCCACTAATACAACAGCATATGTTATCTCCACCTGTTTGTTCATTTAGAGGCTGCAAAGCATCCTTCATGTAATTGCTTCCTTCCATTGCTGAGGAACCCAAATTTTCCTGGTTTAAAAAATTCTCCCACATAGGTGATTTTCTACCCCTCTGCAACTATAATAGGAATTGCTGGTTGCTGGACACTAGATACTCCCCCAGTCATCTGTCTGTCATTCTCACACACACAGACACATACAGACACGCACAGAGAGCTGTAACAGTAGGAAAAAAATTACAAAATGTAACTACAGAAACCATTTTTTTAAACACTGGGTTCTTGCTATAGATCCAATTATATTTACAATATAATTAGTGGTGGTCCACTTAACAACCTTCAAACTACTTCTAAACTTTTGTCCTTCAAACACACTAATTAGTCTTTGCTTGCTTCTTTTAATTTTGAACTGACACAATGGACAAGCCGCATATGAAATTGGGTCATCACTGTAAAGACTGGAATCTCACATAGTATAAGATTTCAAAATATTTCCCTTGCTATGGCATGTCAAGTATATTGAGCTGAGGGTAAAATGAAACGGCAAATGCCAGAGTGCATCCCACTCGATTTGTATTGACAAGGTTTCAGCCGTAGGCTACTTCAAAGCTTTAGTGTATGATGTTTTGAATGTGATGCTAAAATGGCCTTAGGGTATTCCCTTTGGTGTGAAAGAAAGGATACCAAGGGCCTAATAGCATTCCTGTTGCTGTATGTAGCTCTGGGAATTATCACTGGCCCAGAGAATTGTCCACAATGGCTTTTTCTCTACCTTCACATAATTGTACCTTCACATAAGAAATTCAAAAAGGAATGCATGAAGAAGTCTACATTTAAATAGTCAACCATACATTTTCATCGCAATAACCTTTATGACAATAATAATAACAATTTGAATATTTTTCCATGATTACAGGTTTTTTTTGTTAACTTTTGACAACTGCAGTTCACATCTCATATTTATCATTCTTATTAGAGACTGGAAGATTATCGATCTGCTCAATTTCTATACACAAGTTCTTTCAACAGTTATTCCAAAGGCTTCCCAGCAAACATTTCTACACTGAATAAGTGTCAACTGGAAATCTTTTCTCAATGTGTAGTCATAGTTGAAGACTTGTTCCAAACTGAAATTGAGAAATAAAAAGTAAAATGAATTCACAAACTCTTGCTCTCGGGCTCAATTCCAATCCCACTGAGTTAACTGAATTCAAACTGTTTGCTGTTGTGACCCATTTTGACCAGGAAGATTCTGTGATTCTACTAATTTTCTACTTCCCATCTTGAAAAAGTAAAAAACAACAACAACAAAAAACCCCAAATGGCATTGTCCCATCTGTCTTGTTTTTACAGCCACAACCTGGGAAACAAGAAAAGGTGTTTAATGAATGACAATAAATGGCAGAGATGGCTCCATGGCTAATTATTTTTATATCATGGGAATGTTTTTTTTGTTTGTTTGTTTTAATTTATCATGATTTATCATTGACACCCTAGCTCATGGCAATAGCAGGTAATGATAGCAAGAGTAGAATTATATTTTTGATACCTGTCAGAAAATTTCTTCTACTTAACTGTTTATTTTATGTGTGTGCAAACAGCTATGTGTTTTTGACCATGAAACCTACCTGTACCTATACCTGGCATTTGAGAAAGTGCATGTACATGGTAAAGAGTGGGATCACAGTGGATAGCACGATGCATGATGAAGTCATGAATTTGTAGGCTGTTTTTGTGCTGCTAATGCTTGGACATTAAATCCAGGACAAGGATTGTCAACTCTCATTTCACAGACCAGGCATGTAGGGAGGTAATGTTCTTTATTTTAACCTTGTCATAGAGACCTATGAGATGCCAAATATAAAGACATAAAGCCTAAAGTCTACCTCCAGTGTAGTTTTTTTCTCCAGCAAAACAGTGAAATTGGCCTGACACTACAACTGCCCCTCATGTTCAAACCCCTGCACAAAGGTAAAGTTTGTCAAGTACAGCAAATACATTATTTTATTGAAAGTCCGCTCAAGCACAACTGCGTAAATTGTATTTGTATTTGTACTGTAACCACAGACTGTTGGTATTTTGATTTGTGGGCTGATAAAAAAGTATCAAGGCTACTTTCGACTGCTCCCTTATTCACAAGGGGTTGCCACAGCAAGTAGTTCCACGGCTGGAACTGGCAGAGTTTTATGTCAGATGCTCCTCCTAATGCAACCCCCAAGGGATTTCTGTCTTTTCCCAGGACACAAAACTTTTGGGAGTTACATTGGGAGGAGCATAAGTTCCTCATAGAAAAAAATATTAAATGTACATTTTCCCATAAAACACTGAGACTTTACAGCTAAATAATTATTTTCAGAATGCTTACCAGAGCTTAACTGGTTGTCAAGAAAAGTTTGTACATGTTAAGTACAGTCAAAAACTCCATGACATCTGCAGATCTAAACCACAAGAAAAAAGATGGATGATATCTGGTGATGTGAAGACCATCTCGGTACAGCGAGCTCACTTTTACATTCGAGAAACCAGTTTGAGATGATTATCCTGCTTGAAGTAGCCATCAGAAGATAGTTGCACTGTGTTCATTAAGAGGTGGCCATAGTCATCAGCAATACTCCGGTAGCTTATTGCTTTAAAACATCTTAACATCTGAATACAGCAGATGAGACGCATCAGACCAGGCAGCATTTTCCAAAATTATTCAGTTTTGGTGTGTCTGTGAAAGCTGACAGAATTGGCATCCAGTGTGGTCTTCTGCTGCTGTAGCTGATCTACAACTAGTTTCGATGTGTTTTGCATTCAGAGAGGCACTTCAGCATAGCTTGACTGTAATGACTAGTTATTTGAGGTACGTGAAGTTAAACTGAGTTGAGATGAACAGGTGACCACTGTGTATATATTTATGGACACACTTGCCACCAGAATGGGACTGTTTGGGGTCTCAGGCCAGTGGGGGGCCCTGGAGGGCTGGCAAACTTTAACTTAAAGCAGTACTAATGTACAAATTTTACAATGGCAGTGTAGGAGAGACCTGACCTCTACAAGGGGGCCCCACCTTATTCTACTCCCTTCCATTGCTAGTGGAACATATGATTCAACTTAAACAATCCTAATGTTGAGAATGACAGCTACCCAATGAAAATGAAGAGAAGTTATACCCCCAGGAGTGATAAAAGAAAAGAAAGTGAAAAAAAAAAACAAGACAGTGGTGAGTGAAGCAGATAATAACAATAAATAAATGGTGCCTGTGTAACCTTAACACTTGAATACAATTAACATTAATTTCCCAGTGGAAGATATAAACAAAGGTGGTTGAGAACAACAGGGCTAGGGACCTGTTGGATTTCGAGTTCCAAACATACAAGCAGTTACTGGCCAACCAACCAGACATAGTGATGGTTGACAAGGTGCAGAAGACCACAGCTGTGATAGATGCAATCCCAGCAGACAGCAACATCAGGAAGCAGCACAAGAAAGCAGAGAAGTAACAGGGGCTGAAAGAGGAACTGGAGCAGATGTGGGAAGTAAAGTTCAAAGTGGTCACAGCGGTAATAGTAGCATTAGTAGTAGAGTAGATTCCAGGCACACCATCAGAGGTCTCTCTGGCCAGAGGAGTGCAGACCTAAGATAAGCTAAGATACTGTGCAGAACCCTTAAAGTCCAGCACTGAGACTGTACGGTGCATACTGGAAGGAAGGAGGCCGAGGACTAGTGACTATAAGAACCACTATCCAGAATGAAACAATAAACATCCATGAGACATCAGGAAGATTGCCACTACTGATCATATGCTTACTGAATACCTCATGCAGAGGTAGAAACCCAAAAAAGAAGAGGAACAAGAACAGGAAACAGAAGGGAAGGACCTTCAACTCCCCTGCATGTACCACTAGCAGACAGAAGACGTGACACATACTAAAAAATGCTACCAATAGCTGGATAAAAATGGACTGAAAGACAGCACAGTGGCGCTAATCATGGCATAACAGGAACACGCTCTAAGCACAAGATCAATATAGGCTGGATTCTACCACACCAGCCAAGACCTCAGGTGCAGGCTGTGCAAAGATGCCCCTGAGACAAGCCAGCACATAATAGTAGGGTGCAAGATGCTAGCAGGCAGGCCATACATGGAACGCCATAACCAAGTGGCTGGCATAGTATACAGGAACATCTGTATGTCCTGGAATTCCCAAGGTCAAAATAGCGATTCCTGTGGCCGAGCTATGATCCTATGGGACTTCCAGATACAAATGGACAAACTTGTGATGGATAACCAACTGGAAAGCAGTGGTGGACAAGCAGAGGAAAAAGATCGTAGTGATAGATGTAAAGAAGATATGGAGGGTGAAGGCAACAGTTGTCCCGGTGAGAGCACTCAGTGCAGTGATCCCCAAAGTGAGTGAGCGGCTCACTAGGTCCAAGGAACGACATCCTAAGATTGCTGTCCAGAAGAGTGCAGTCCTAGGAATAGCAAAGTTCCTACGCAGGACCATCAAGCTCCTAGGCCTCTGGTAGAGGACCTGAGCTTTAAGGATAAAGGCTGCCCACAGGGTGAGTGGGGATTTTTAACACAAGAGACAGCTTCTTAAAAAGTTTAGTACAAATTTAGTTCAGCAGTGCCAGCATAAACTGACATTTAGTTCACAATATAGGGTAAGCACAGATAAAAAAAAAAATTATCCTGACATCCACATGTAAGATAATTCTAACATCATCCTCACTTCTATGTCAATAATTACAGACTAGTTTGTAAACAAGAGTGATTGCAAATTGAGGAAAATATTCTTAGAAAAACCAAGAGTGTTTACATGAAATCATCAGTCTTGAACCAAGATGTGATTATTAAACTTGTTTTTTGTTATGTTGTTTTTTTCTAGATGGCTTTATTGATTTAACAGAACATTCGATTTGGTACTGCGGAAAGGTTTGCTGAAATGTAAAGTAAGACATGTAATGAATGTTCTGTCTTTTGAAATATTTCCCCAACAACTGATCTGAACAGAACAGCAATTTACTTTGGGCACACGGAACAGCTTGATTTGCATAATGGTAGACATTTTTTTGCTTTGAGAGATATTACATTAAAATAAAAATGTGTCTAAAGGAAAATCCTAATTTAAATTTTTCTACATTATTGTTTCACACATGTAGGAATGTTTCTGTTTAAGAAATTAACACTGTACTGTGTTAAACGAACTCGTTTTAAGACCAGAGGTGATAGATCTTTTAGCGCGGTGGCCCCCAGGTTGTGGAATGCTCTCCCTCCATCATTACGGTGCCTTGATTGTATTTACTCTTTTAAAAAGCAGCTTAAGACTCATTTATTTAGATTGGCTTTTAATTAGATTTGTGCTGTATGTTTGATTATTAATATATTTTATGTATTTCTGTTTTATATTACTGTGAAGCACTTTGTGGTTTTTATCCTGTGAAAAGCGCTATATAAATAAATTGATTTGATTTGATTTGATTTACAATATAACATTTCTAAGGCGATTCTTGCTATGTTTTGGTGCTATGTAAACCTGAATTGAATTGAAGTGTATACCTGTTAGCACTGTATATGTACTGGATACATTTTACTCAGCAGCTGACAGATTCTCATCACTATCTTAAAAGGTCAAATAAGCCAGAGTCCAGATGAAGCATCTGAGATAAAACTGGTCTAAATTTTTGTGTCATATCTTTTACAATGTTGCCAGAAATTAATTTCTACTGGCATAATTTTTGTTACATAAATGCTAAATAATGCAAAGTGATTATGGTTTAGTAAGATAGACTTTTACAGTTCCAATTTATGCCCATTAGTTTATCTATTTAAATACTACCAACCAGGTGGTTAACTACAATAATTATGTGCTGAAATTCTTTTAATCAGAATTTCAATTCAGTAATAAAAGTGAGTTCCCATTAGATGCATATGTATTAGAAAAGATGAAAAAAATCCTGCATTTAATCCCCCCGAAGGTTTGTAACAGCATGACAGGGGGAAGCAGAAGGCTCAGGGACACTGAAGCATCCTCTGCAGAAGTTGGAATTTGATGGACGAGCTATCACCAGAACCTAATATACAGCAGCATCCGTCAACTGCTCAAGTATGGCTGATGTGAAAGAGAAAGAAACACAATAGGCAGTATTTGAGAACTCCAAAGAGACCCTGTTTCGTAATACACAGCTTACAGACTTGAAACCAACATTGCTGTAAAACAACTTTACCCTTTTATTTCTTTTTGCATTAAAATACATGTTAGGATTTTAATCATTTTATAATTTCTTTTGCATTTTATTTCATGGTAATAAACCATTTTAAAGAGAAACTAGTTTATAATTTGAATTCATCAGAACCTTTCCAGTCATTTTTATTTTATTTTATTCTTTTTAAATTTATTCCTAGCATTAGGATTATTACTTATTTTTTGTTTTGTTATTATAAAGTATTTTTTAAATTTAAATGTAAATTTAAATTTAAATTTAAATGGCCTCGCAGGAACATATCAATATTCATTTGCTAGGAAAAAATCATTTTATCTCAAAAAATAGAAACCTTTCCTGTTAGTCAAGTCCTGTAACCAGAACTTCCTGGCCGGCTGCACTCATCTTTATTGAGGTTCACTTGAGCTCTAAATTAGCTCATTAGCTGCCTAATTGGACAAATTAAAGCCTCAGTCAGGAATGCTTTGGCTTTCAGAGGTTCTGTAGGTGCCTTTTAAATCATCTGTCGACTCAGATGGTGAAAGGAGGACAAATTTGCCAAGTGGAGCGAATAATTGCCTCAACTGAGTACTAGGAAAAGCTGGCAAACAAAAGGCCAGTGCATGCAGCTAACAGGCGAGACTGTGCACCCTCCCCAGCTATTGACATCCCCAGGGCTATTATGTAGAGATGTTTTTGGTTTTTTTTTTTAGGAAGGTTGGAGGACTGGAGTGTTGCAAAATCTAAGACAATAGCTTGAGAGACTAATTTTCCTGCAGTTCAGTAGTGCTCTGCATTAGTCAACACTATAATGGCGAATTACACAGCTATGCAACAGGCCGATGACAGGAAGCATCTTCCTACATTCACACAATGATGGATGTCCCAGTTAAAAACATTTTTTTAAAAAAAAGATGAAATCTTTTAAAGCAGTAATCTTGCCTCTGTGATACATACTGTGGAAGCAGCCAGGCAGAAACAACTCTTTAAGATTTAATGGGCATCAGGAGGTGGTGTGAATGGGGTCACAGACTAGAGTTTGATATTGCAAACTAAGTAAAAACCAACCAGAAAACACATATTACAAGTTTTTACTTAAATTGGGTCAAAACAATGTTGAATTGCAATAATGAACCTGCCTGATGTTTAATATCTCTTTCTTTCTCTTTAAAAAAAAAATTTGGTAGAAATGTTTACTCTCAGTTGTTGTAAATGGAGATGTTGCTTTATGGTATGTGTGATACTAAATATCAAAACTGTCCGTGCAATTTAAAAAAACAACTAAATTGTTTAGTACATTTGTCTGTATTTGATTGGTTAAATTTATTATTAATTTAACCAAATTTAACTGTGCATAAATCGGGAGAAATATTTTACATATTTAATAGGTAAAAAATGTTGGCAGCCGTCAGTGGTACCCCTCAGGCTCCTAGTAGAAGCATCTATGGTACGAATTTCAAAATCCTACGTCGCCTTGTTCTTGAGTTATCGCATTCACAGGATTTTCAAAATTCTCAAAACTTGACCTCTCACCTTGAAGTTGAGGTCAAAGTCATTGCGATTCAAGCACATTCAAGATTTTATTAGATGCACATGTAGTATCAATTTGAAACTCCCATGAAGCTTGTGCCAAATATGAGTTTGTGCTATATGTTCAGTTTTTGAATGCTTACTTAGCACAAATTTGTTCCATCATCAGTGGAGTTTGTGATGAACAGAGGAATGTAAAAAAGTGCGCTTGCTTGAATGTAGCTAGTCTTTACTTCTTAATTTTTGGCTACATCTACAATATCACCTACACTTCATTTTCTTGAAGTTATTATAATAGTGTACAAGTGGGTGTATCCAGCATCACCATGTTGAATAACTGGCAGCTTAAAACACTAGTGTCTACCTGTTACGTCAGTTATACTATGACTCTGTTGGTAATTCTGCTAATTAATTTGTGGGTTTTCCTAAAAGATTGTCTATAAGCCTGCATTTATTGCTATCTTGCTTTTTAGGAGACAGAAGTGACTATATTTATATGAGAGGCTGGAGTGTTAAATCATCAGCAAATGCTAATAAAATTAACACCAAAACCAGAAGAGACTTCTTGGGCAGTTGTTGGTGCAACTAGCACCAAAGCAACCGATATTTGTTAGATAATTGGATTAGAACGGACACTAACGCTGTAAAGTAAAGTCATTAGATGAAATTCAGAAATTTAAACTAGGCTGATAGCTGAAGTCTAGCAGACAGCTTCCAGCCATTATGAACTTTTCTAGAATTTACCTGTCAGTCAACACTGATAGTAAAGCAAATTTTGCCTAAAATTATGTTTTTTTTATGTATTGAATAAACAGTAATTATACAGAGATATGGGCATTACTTTCATGTTTATTGCACAAAAGGACAAGAATGTGATGTTAAACTAGAAAGTGCATCTACAACACAAACAACCGCTAACACAATGGCACTTTCCAGACATCTCCTGCACAGACAGAATGATAACACAACACTAGCAAACAACTATTAAAACTGAGTAACAGGTAACAAAGGGTGTGATTACCACTCTAGTTTGTGCTGCAGTAGTTTCCATTTCAGCATGCAGGACTTTAGTCTAATATTTATATTGTTAACTGGTAATTATGTCCAGAGAGGCAGTTTGCTGTTTTTCACTTTTTCAAAAAAGTAACGAATAAATTGTAATCCATTTGTATGTGGTAAACTACATACTGGATGGAAACTACATAGACATTGGTTCATGTGCACTTGGCACAGTACACTCATACAGTGGAAAGAAAACAACTGTTTCTCTCTCTATTCCAGTTGATATGGCAGTGGGGGCTTCTGAGCACACACTACCGTGACATCCCTGTCTCAAGTGGACAGACACAATTAATCCCAGGGACAGTAGAGACTTGCTGACAGACCAAGATAAAGTATCAGCCAATGCACACAGCTCCACCTGACCTGTTGCATATTGAGCCTAATTTGGCCCTTATGGCACAAAAATGTGCTCCTCAACTGATGGAGACTACTGGATACTTTTTTGTTTGCTTATTTGATGTCAGTATGGGGTAAATGCTTTTTTTATGATTTAGTGAATTTTGAGGAATCATGTATGGGTTTTATGGTTTTAGGAAGGCAAACAGTCTTAGGATATTATAATGCAGATGTTCAATGTTCTGCTCAATTTTCAGGTGTGCAAGTTAATCATAAACGTAATCTTAAGGTGTGAAAAAATATATCAGAGTCTACATGGTCTTAGTACAAGTCTGATTATTTAAATGCAATGTGATTTTAGGCAGGTAAATAACATGTCTCATGGTTTGATTTCACATGTATTCTACTATTTTTTAATAGACTACCCATCATGGGCCTAATCTTAAACGTATAGTGTTTATTTTTAAACATGTTATTTGATAAAAATGTTACATTTTCAAGCGAGCAAAGGTGTTCACGGAGAGAAAGTAAACTCATAAATCTGGCAAACACTATTGCCAAGTGTAACCCGTGAATTTACAAAATAAAATAATAGAGTTCCAGGAAATACACATTTTTGTGTTAGTTATAGCAGTTATATTTGGATATCACTTTCTGTCTAATCGTCCATGACTTCAGCCTGCCCCATGCCATTAAAATCCTCTATAACTCCATTATGCTTACTCCTTATTGACCACATAGTCATGTTTTAGTTCAAACTGTGCTTATGTATTGGAATGTAAATCTCAGTCTCTGACAAGAAGGAGTTTAAGTATTTCGGGGTCTTGTTCATGAGTGAGGGGAAAAGTGAGGGGGAGATCGACAGACGGATCGGTGCTGCGGCTGCAGTGATGCGGACGCTGTACCGGTCCGTCGTCTTAAAGAGAGAGAGGAGCGTAAAAGCAAAGCTCTCAATTTACCGGTCAATCTACGTCCCTACCTTCACCTATGGTCACAAGCTTTGGGTAGTGACCGAAAGAAAGAAATTGCAATATACAAGTGGTGGAAATTAGCTTTCTCCGAAGGGTGGCTGTCCTCTCCCTAAGAGATAGGGTGAGGAGTTTGGCCATCTGGGAGGAGCTGAGAGTAAAGCTGCTGCTCCTCCACATCGAAAGAAGCCATTTGAGGTGGTTTTGAGTATCTGACAAGGGTGCCTCCTGGGTGTTTTCCTGTGTGAGCTGTTCCACGGATGTCCAGGGCAGACCCAGGACACGCTGGAGGAGGTTGCCAGAGAGAGGGAGGTCTGTGCTTCTCTGCTTAGGTCTCTTCAAACCAAGAGGGTATGTGATCTCCCTCTCAACTCTAGTGATAAAATCTGAGATACTAATGTATGTCATTGTGTCATACATTAATGTATCAAAACATGGTTGCCTGGAAAGCTCAAGATGTTCAAATAACATAGCACGTGTGTCTGCCAAAAACTGATTGAAAACAAGTGCCATGGCTGGTGTACTGCAAGTTATATTTCTCATTCTTAATTTAAATCTATGGAATCTACAGATCAATAACCCGCACCAGTTTAAGTCCCCAGGGTGTTTCGATTACCCTGGGGACCACAGTTGCCTTCACCTTCCGCATCGACCATGGGGTTTCCATGTGTTCTCAGTTGTAAAATAGGGGATAGCTATGCTAACAGCTACTCTGTATCTAATCTAGGATCCACGGTTTCACCCGAGACTTAAAGTTGTATCTTTCGGTTACTAACAGTCTGTTTTAAAAGCAAATAATTTGGTAGATTCTGTGAATGGATGCCAAATATAACTGCCATAGTCTTCGCCGGTTATTGTTGACTGTCTAGAAGCCAGTCTAGAAGTCATTTTTAAGAAGAGGTTTGGAATACGCTGCAAGAAGCCTGAAGAACTATTCCTGAAGACTCTTTAAAAAAATTACAAGAAAGCTTGACAACTTGAAGCTGAATAATAAAGGTGGTAATACCAAATATTTACTTTAAAGTGCAAAATAATTCCGCAGACTCTGTATTTTAATTTATGTTTGCTCATGTTTCAATAAATCACTGTAATTACTGTCTGTTTTAATAAAATGAGAAATAAAAATGGCAATTGAATTGGTTCTTATAGCACTTTTCTACTAAAATTGAAAGAAAGAAAGGGTGGCTCAATACTTTACCACAGTATTGCACTCCTGTATAAATGCTAAACTCAGGTCTTTAGTTATAACGCATGGCACACCAAATCGATGTCATTCCAAATGAATCATTGGGACTTAGTTTTATTTATCTATTTATTGATATTTAGTGTTTCACATTGTTGCCTCTGGCAAAACAGCAGAAAGGCAGCTCTTAAAATTCCACTAGCTGATTAACAATTCAGGAGGCATCAAATTGGATGTATAGTCCACTAAGGCAAGAGGGCATGTAAGGATAGCAAAACTTTACACTGCACAAATGACCCACATTGTAATTTTCTTTTTATGTTTCAGATGTCTTTCAGATGTCAGATATCTTTTTTTTTTTTCATATTAGAGTAGTTAAACCCCTAATGCAAGGATTTAAGTTAGACTTCCTGATATGACAAACAGACAAACCATGGGTTCAAATATGTTCATTCTGACATCTTTCAATCAGAACCAGCATTAATGTTTTTGCCAGTTTGAGCTTCAGTAGGTCGTCTGATGGATCAGACCATACAGGCCATCCTTCACTCCCCATGTGCATCAGTGTGCCTGTCGCTGGTTCACCACTGTGCTTTCCTTGGACCGGTTTTGATAGGTACTGACCACTGCAGACTAGGAACACCCCACAAGAACTGTAGTTTTGGAGATGCTCTGACCCAGTCATGTAGCCATCAAATTCTTATAGTTGCTCATTTTTCCTGCTTCTAAAAGGATTTGATGGACCACCTCTGCCTTTTGGTTTAGCTTTCTTACCCTTTTGTTTTGTTCTCCTGTTATTTCCAAATGTACTAAATCAGAAAAGCTTTGATCTGTTGTTTCTTCTTGCAGATATTTGAACACCCATCCACAAAGCTTTATTAACATTTTTGGAAGTAGACATTCTATAATGAATGAATCCTTCATAGCTTACAGTAAAGACATTTTTGAACTTTTTGAGTGTTTTTTGATACAGAAACTAGATACAGAAATGCAGATCTGTTCAGATGTGTAAATAACATTTGAATCTACAGTACTGGGCAAAAGTCATGAGCCACCCCTCATTTCCTGATATTTTTTGTCCAAGAAGCCAAACTTTCTGAGGGTCCTTCAAAGTTTTTCTTTGAACATTGGCTGCTTTTTTAAAACTAATTTTCAGTCCATTCTTTGTACCTGTTCATTTTCATAGTAATGATTTTTCTTTGCTGAGCCACTTAATACTGACCTATGAATAATTCAAAAACAAAAAAGCTCAAAGGACAAACCAGCGTTGTGCCTGCATGTGCCAATGACAGTTTTCCCTCCTCATGTTTTCTGACTGTTTTTTCACTTTGGATTTCGGTAGGGTCAGTGTCACTACTGACAGCACGAAGTGATACCTGGTCCCTAAATTGGTTACACAAGTTGTCCAACTCCTCCAGGATGACACATCAATACGTGTCTCCCAACATAGTCTCAAGAGCATGGAGCAGATTCCAGGAGACAGGCAAGCTATTCTAGGAGTGCTGGACAGGGCCATAGAAGGCCCTTAACCCATCGGCAGGATTGGTATCTGCTCCTTTTTGTAAGAAGGAACAGGATGAGCACTGACGAGCATGTCTGCAAATGCATTAATAAATGGCTTCACCTATTTCCCATTTTCCTAGCAAAATGAGGGGTGGGTAAAGGGTGTACAATACGATTGATGAAAGTGAAGGAAAATAAAGCTTACACATACATTCATAGTACATTACATTTGTGGCAGAGGACTAGATCTCATGAACCAAGAAGAATTTTTATTATACAAACAAACCCTAAATAAACAAGTGGGCAAGTAATAATTACACAAACAAAACGCCCTCTATAAAATCCAAAACCCAGCATTCAATGCAAGAATTATAACCAACAGAAAAAAATACTAGAATTAAAAGCAGTAGAACATTCAAAACACTGTTAAGACTAGTAATTTCATATCACCCACTGGTGCACACATAAGGTAATTGGTGATTATTTGAGCAGCACTGAGTCCAAGACAAGAAAGAAGGCTTGGAGACTTGGGTATAAAGCATAACACAAACAGGCAAGAGAGGAGCAAGATAAGCCAAGCAGACAGTTTGCGAACAAGCAAACAGCAAGGGAAAGACCATAATGTGACATAAAATTATGAATTAAGATAAGTAATCAAGTCAGCAAATATGTTGCTTTTTGTTTTGAGGACTGTGACTTGAAGAATAAAAATTGTGTGGATAGCTCTGCAGCGTAGCTTTTAATCAATGCTAATATCACTGTGTAGTGTGGCATGGTGGCGCTTGTTTTACTTACATAAAGAAAAGGCACCAGAGTCTGGGAATTTTAGAAAGGCATACATTCTTTTATCTTGCCAGAGTTTGAAGTACATTCTTAGCCTAAAATATTTCAGACTTTAACTTGACTGTAAATGTAAAGGTTGGTTGACTGAAAAAAACAGGTATAAAATAACAATCTAAGAATCCTGATAACTTTTCCACTGTCCACCGCATCATGGACTCACTGAGTATGAGCTAAAGAGTCCTGGTCTCTCTCTCCTTAGTGATATTTTTGATTTAAAACTAACCCATAAAACAAACACACACTTTTAACACCTATTATCAATGGTAGCCACATTTTTCCTAGCTCTGTGAAATACTGTGGTTAACCACAAACCTCTGCTTTAGTTTTTTAATTTATAACTTCAATATGTCAGCATTCATAAATTCCTCTCAATCTCATTACCTAGAAAAAGGGAGTTTTTCTTTCCTAGTTTGTTAAACTGCCTTTTCCCTCTTGTGCTGAAACTGAGCTGGGCATACTCCAAATCAAGAGTGTGGGCACTCATTAGTGCTGTTCTCATATCTCACAAAAGAGCCTGGTTACAAAGAGACTCAAGCTCTATTTAAAGTAATGCCGCCAGGAGTCCATTGCCAATGATAATGCGCTTTACATCATTTTGTCCTCGCCTTTATCTTGAGCTTCTTAAGGAATAGGCAACACGCAAAGTCATTAGGGACATGATAACTCCCCATATAATTAGATGGAGAAAGATTGGATGCCTGGTTCACCACAGGGCAGACCCACTTACGACATAATCACTCACCCCACCAATGTGGGACATCGTATATGCTGGCAATTAATTGAGATGATTACAATTAGCTAAGACAGAATGTTTGCTTCTGTCTGTTCTGACCAAAGAGTCAACTGTAATTTGCCTCTGGTTGAAAATACAGACTCTGAGTCAGTCTCATTACAGTAGCTACACTAGTATTTTTAGCAGGCTAAAGCCAACTAATAGATTCTTAGCT
The DNA here is from genome assembly GCA_015106755.1 of Etia nguti. NCBI lineage: Eukaryota > Metazoa > Chordata > Actinopteri > Cichliformes > Cichlidae > Etia > Etia nguti. The sequence goes on along the minus strand of VUQG01044008.1, from coordinate 14,302 downwards.
TGTAATAGACCAAGAAAGCAGAAGAAGAGATTTGATTTGGAAATTAGATTAAGGGATACTGCCTGGATTCTTAGTTCAGTTCAGTTCTCTCAGTTCAATTCTGATCCCTATTTAACATTTATATTTTTAAATAGTGATTTAAAAATCTGTGGTTCTCAATATTTTTTTCTGGCATGCCACCTTCAGAAGAAGAAAAGACACACACACAAAGCTCATCACATTTTAGTGAAACTGATCAAGAACCCCTTTTTGGTTCATTTTCTCTGCATTAATCCAATGTATTTTCATTCAATATTCCTCCACAGTTAACCCAGTCCTGCCCTGCAGTGGCTCTAAGCTCTCGATGAGTACAACCAACTGGTTTGACAACTACAGCATTAAATGAACACTATGTTTTAGCCATGCCCATATAGTCTGTCATTTTAACTAATGCATTTCAAGTATTGCAACAGATGGTTACATTTTTAAATCATAGTCTTGATTTTGCATAATTTACACATAAGTAAAAGTAATCATATAACTAAACTGGAGAAAAAACACCTTGAGGGCTTGGTGGCAATTTCCAGGTCGTAATTCACTTCCCACTCTTTCTTATTTACAGTTTTGTGAAAAAAGACTGTGCAGAAGAGCGGAAATGCTGTAGGTGATATCAAACGCAGGAAGACTTGGCGTAAAAAAACCCCTTCAAAACAAACACTTTTTGCTTAAATTACACCAAACAACTGACGGACAACAAAACACATCTGCATAATAATTTCCAACACCCTGTAGGACAGTGGGAATTTGGATGCTCTCCGGGAATACATTGACTCGTGCTTCAGAGTTCCTCTTCCCCAGCCAAGAATGAGACACCATCTTCTAAGAGAAGTTGCCCAGCAGAGTCCAGTTGCCATTAAAATCTTCATCAAGATCCACCTGAAACCTCTGGAGGACACCGTGGAGAACATCATTTTCCACCTCATTCAATGCCTGGAGTCCAGGAGCCCTGAAACCCCAAGACCGTGTCCTGTTTTGCCCAAATTCGAACATTTCAAGGAGAAAGAGCAGGTGAAGAGTTGCTGCAGGGAGCTGAGAGGAACAGACTTTAGCATACACGACCAAAGAGATCCTGGAGTGATGCAAAGTCCTGTTCCCAGTCCAGTGCAGCATGGGGTGGCTGTAGCTCAGGTGGTAAAGCAGGTCACCTATTAACCGTAAGGTTGGTGGCTTGATCCCAGTCTGCTCCAGTCTGCATGCAAGAGACCTGGATGCTCTCCAATGCATCCATTGGAGTGTGAATGTTAGATACGAAACACTGCAGAAGAAAGTGCATGTACAAGTTGTGTGAAGGACCTTGAGTGCTCAGATAGAGTAGAAAAGTGCTATATAAGAACCAGTTCACTTACCATTCATTCAGAAGGGTGACCATGCATTCAAGTTATCTTTTTTTATCCCTTCCTCTTGCCCCTTTGCATGTTTTTCTTTCTTCGCCTTTCTCTCACTGCACTGATCAGCTGATTTTTCTCTTGCCACACTTTTTTACAAGCTTTACACACAGTCTTCAACATTAGTGACACACACACAACTATGGGCACATTAAGGTTTGTCACATGGAATGTGCATGGAGCTGGCTCCAACGAAAAGAGGTTAAAGATATTTAACCAGTTTAAAAACTACAGGCAAAGTTGTCTCACTACAAGAGACTCATAGACCTGTCACAGCTACAGATGAACTTAAAACACCTGAGTTTCCTAATGTGTTCTCAGCTTGCTATAACTCTAGGCAAAGTGGAGTAGCAATTTTAATACACAGAAAATGTTAGTTTCACAGTTCTCAACACACTTATAGATCCAGAGGGTAGATTTCTGATAATTATATTATTTATACGTAACAGAAAGTTATGTATTGTCAGCGTATATGGCTCAAATGTTGATGACCCCTCATTCTTCCACGCTTTGTTTACTGCACTTTCTGAACACCTAGATTGCTCATTTGTTCATGGGGTCAACCTCAGCTTTGGATTAAATGAAGAAATGCACAGGCTCAGTACAGCTGGAACTCAATATGGCAATCCACAAATATAGTTAAACAGTACAAGAGCAATTACAGGACTACAAAGGAACACCGGTAGAGGAAGACTAAATCTGCCTAACTTTCACCACTACTTCTTAGTCAACAGCCTGTTGACTAAGAGGATGTCTTGTAGCCCACAAGACATCTCAAGATGGTTAAAACTTAGCTTCTTAGATGAGTCATGAATAGGTGTAGAACAAGCACTATGCAGTAATATAGAGATTTCTATTAATTAGCTCAAACATCAAACCGCATGTTTGCTTTAAAAGCATTAATATCAGCCACTCTGTCAGCATGGTGGGAGCTTCTAAAAAGGACTTCTGAGCCTTCACTAATCCCATGCAAATGTACACCCATCTAGAATAACCCTAACATCCTAAAAAACAACAATATGAGACATTTCCCAGATTAGAGTTGTAAAGGAATTAAATACTTGTTATAGTTTTGGAGCTTGGACCCAGCTTTTAGGGACTTAGGGTTCTGGCTGTGAGCCCTCTGGGCTGGGGTTCTGGCCGGGCCTGGGGCACTTGGTCCTGGCTGCTGTGTTGCCAGGGTTGTGGGATGAATCCACTGGGGCCTGGCCCTGGCCTGTAGACCTTCGGTGCATTGGTGAAACTGGGAGCCTCTTTAGCCTGTGGGGAGGTTTTTAGCATCTTTTTGCAGGTGCTCTCTACTTTTGAGAAGACAACTCTGCAGGCAGGGGGATCTACCAGAGGTGGAGGATGGACTCAACCTGAGTGTCTATTGTCTTATGTAGTCTGGGAATTGACTAAATGTTGGGCTGAGTGTAGTTTTTTTCCTGCAGTGGAGTCGGGTGGGCCACCCTGGGTTCTGTGGGGCATGGTGGTGCTGCAGACATGGATCCAGAGCCCCCTGCCCTTAGCGGATTGCAGGAAACAAGACTAAGGCTAAAATAGCAGCGACACGCAAGGTATGAAATACACGCAGGGCCTTGGGGTGCAGGTGTGTCACTAAAGTGCAAGGGTCGTCCTCCTTCTCTTATTTATACATATGTTGGTTGTTGCTGTTGTTTCTCTCTCTCTCTCTCTCTCTCTCTCTCTTCTTTTCTCTCTCTATCCCTCTTCTTTTCCTCTATGTTTTCCTCCCTCTCATTCTTTTAACTTTTTCCCCAATTTCACTATATTTTTTTTCACTTTCTTTCACAAGTGCAAATACTTTGTTACTGTACTTAAGTAGAATTTTAGGGTATCTGTATGTTACTTGAGTAGTTTTTTTCTGATTTTTTACTTTTACTCCCTACTTTTTTAAACAAATATCTGCGCTTTGTTCTCCTTACATTTTCAAAACATACTTGCTTGACTTTGACTAGACTTTTAGTTTGAGGCATTTGAGGGGAGTTATTATTTCACGTCACTGCGGGCCTTCAGACATCAAATTGATTAAATCTTTTTTTTTTGGCCCAACACCAGAACGGCTGCATAAGTTGCGGTTGTGGTACTTCAGCATCTAGCTAGCCCTACAGCGAGCAAGCAAGCATAAAGGGAATAACATGTCGTGGTAGGTAATTTCAAATGCAGCGTTTCTATCAGCTTAACAAACATCAGCAAACACACAAACTGTTTATGTGCAGTTTTTTTGCTGTTGTGTGTTGATAACTAAAGGTCCAGCTGCTGTATTTTACAGAGAGACAAAAGAAAGAGAGCTAACTTTACTTAGAGATGGAGAAAGATAAAGACAGGACAGGAGAGGAAGAAGAGATGTTAGATTTAAAGGTAACATTTGATAAACTGAACATGTAAAGCTTACATGTAAGTCCTCATGATTTTAAATCAGATATTGGGCCTGTACATGTGACATGTTTTTTTCATATCGTGAAACATGCTGTAAAACAAACTGTTTCATTTAAAGTTTGCATGAAAATCATCTGCACGTTAATGCAGGACACACAGGTTAGATTAATGTACTATGATGGACTGAAAGTAAAGAACAGTGTGTTGGACTTGTGCCCTATGGCTGTGGTGCTCATGGTCAGAGTTATATAAAGTATAGCAGAGATAAATTTGAAGTTAAGCTGATGATGCTAAGTTTCATTCTCTAAATTCCACCTTAATACCAACTGTCTAATATAAAGACAGCATAAAAAGTGTAAGGTCAGTGTAGAGGATGCAAATCAGCCAGGGCAACATCTGCTGACACCTTGTTGATGTCCTCAGAGCAGTGACCCAGGTCAGCTGATCACAGCCTGTACACAAAGAAAATCTACTGGAGCTCTCAATAGAAATTATCGTGAGTTGTGATTCTTTTCCTCACAATTAGCCAATTGAAATGATTTTAAGGTTCCCCCACCTGCTGAATCCGTCTTTAACCTCTTCCCTACTCATTTTATGTTTAGAGGCTGTGGTGTTCACGGAAGCTAAGTCACCTTCTACAATTATAGGCAACAGTAAATATAGCTATTGTTTGTATTTTCTTTCTTTTTTCTCATTTTCTACTTAATTGGTTCAAGCTGAGTACCATTATTAGAATTAAAATTTAGACTGAAAATATTTATATTTCTATCTGCTAATATTAATTTGTTATTGCATTAATATGCCACATTAATATAAAATATGTAATACATACATGTTTTCTGTTACCTTTGCATAAAAATAGCTGGTAGAAACATCCTCCAAAGAGCAACTTTTTACTTTCTTACTTTGAGTACATTTAGGAGCCTGTACTTTCACTTCAGTAAAGAAGTTGAAGTGCTTTAACTTTTACTGGAGTATTTTTTTAACCTAGGTATCTGTACTTCTACTTAAGTACATAATGTCTGTACTTTTGGCATTACTTTTGATGACTCATGGTAACTGTGAAATATTGACAAGTCTGTAGATTTTGCAACACTGTTAGTGTGTTGTTTAACTGTTGCTAGAGCTTTTGAAAACCTCCGGTGCTTTGGGCAGACTGCCTTGGATAAGTGAAGTAACATTTTTTTTGCTTGTTTGTTTTGTTTTTATTTTAATCCATAAAAATATAAGAAAAACACATAAGTATTAAAAGTTAAACCCTGCAGTTCAGTGACTTCAATGGTGTATTTTGTCAAACCTGCAGAGAATTAACAGGAAACCACACGGCGTCATTACTATCGACTTTGCTAGAAAAAGGAAGACACAAGAGAGAAAAATGGATGCTTTTTTATTTTTGGGTGACACTTGACACCTGAAATGAAGTATAGTATACTGATGTTGGCAATAAAAGCAAAAAAAAAAAAAAGGAATTATGATAGTAAGTAGAAGCCAGGTGCTGCTAATCAAATTTACCTGATTAGGTATGACCACCTCTATAAAATCTAGGTTTTGGCAGTTTGCTGGTCTGGAGCATTCAGTTGTATATTAGCACAATACCAAGGATGATAGAGATCAGCAATAAAAGATAGCAATAGAGTCCTATATAATTAATTCCAATATGCATATATTGCCAGTGCATTCTCTTTGCAGAGTCATTGGTAACACTTATACATAACAATTCTTATTCTGCAACAATGACATATTTCACAGTAAAATATGCTGTCAAACACACTGTTAGGTCAAAGCACTTCACCTTGTTGAAGCTGTACAAGCAACAAGCAAACCAGCAGGGTGCTCCTCCCTGGCCTGGTGGGACCACATCCTTTTCCAGGACTTGCTGGTGTTTTTTCCTCAGTTCCAACAGCATTTAATGCATCCTGAACTGTCATCAGTAGTTGAGCAGCAGCTGTGTGATGAGCTGGCTCACTGATGCTCTCAGGCTAAAACATGTGGCAAACGTGTTTCACTGTCACATAAACAATTTTAGTGAGCAGCACTGATGCAAAGTTGTCATCTTTGATTTCTGTAATGATGGAAAGGACTATACCACCTCTGACAGAGTGGGACAAGGCAGCTTGTTGTTCTATGGCAGAGAGAGGGTCATCCTGTTCAGAACACATTATCTTAGGTTAACTAGGAGTAGAAAGAGGACTGGGAAACAGTTATGCTATTTGAAGACTGGCTGTTGGTGTATCTACACGTCCGATTATATAAAAGGCATCTTTACTGTCATCAGGGATATACAGCAGGTATATGAAGAGTCAACTCACTGGGGTTCTGTGAGGATGGACCAAAAGATCTTGCAAATGTGTTTCACAGCTATATCAACAGTAGTAATCAGCATTGGTACAAAGACTGTCATTTTTGATGGATCAGGAGAAGAGAGCCTGGTTTTCATTGTGTCAACAGTATCAGAGACTCAATCCAAGGTTGATCAAAATCTGAGATACCATGTTCAAGAGGGGGCGAGGAAGCAGCTTCCAAAATCCCTGCAGGACCCGAGAAATCACCTCTGCCACCACTTCTTGTAGGAGCTGGGTCGTTCAAATATATTTTTGGCCATGCTGAATAGTTTAGGCTGCTATAATGCACATTGCCCTGTGTGATGTAAGCAGACAATGAGAGTAGCTCAAATTACACCATGACTAGTTAATGGAAGCTACTCTGATCAACATCTAAAGATCATTTTATGATCATTTTATGATCTTTAGATATTTTAATACATAGTTATAGTTATCTATCATACAAATTTAATCAGAGTTTCTCCCCAGTGTCTTTCCAGTTTCACTTGTTTTGTTTTTTTTAATTAGATTTAATGATCAGTTCATACAAAATAATTACATTGCCATTTGATAACGACAACTTCAACAGTGCATTTAATTCACTGTTGGACTCAATTCACAGTCGCAAAGTTAGCAAAAGATCCCAGATTTAATTCTGGAAGAGGACACAAATCCCTTAGGCATAAAAAAGTCTACAAAATCAAATGTGTGAAAAACAGGAGCTACTTTCAGAATGGCTCATCTTCTAGCTTCTCACGAAATATAAATGGAAAAGCAACTAAACATTTAACAGCCTTTCTACCAAAAATCCTTATTTTCTTGGCCATTTTTGATAAAATTTAAATTTGTAATATTGGATTACCCATAAGTGGGAAATAAATTTCATTACAGTAGATGTTTTTCAGAAAGTGCCGAAACTAAAGTGATTATTTCACTGTTATTTTCTTCAATGCTATGTGCTAATATAATGCAGAGCAGATACGCTGACAGAAGTTGATTATTTTGTAAATAGTGTTACATCCTCACTGTGTACAATGCTAGACACACGTCTGAAAAAGACAGCAATCAGCATAAGGATTCTCCACATCTTTTGCACACTTTGACCTTTCTATCCAACTGCTGGAAGCAGAATCTGGACTCATCACTGAACATAATGTTCCTGCACATTTCAGGTTCTAGTGCACATGTTGCGAACAGCAGCGCAAACGTCCCTGATGCTGCAGTCATGACAGGCTCCTGTCAGCCCTATAACACTGGAGACGGGCTGTGTGCAGTCTGCTCTGGACTGTCTGGGTAGAGAGCCGTAGGCCATATCGTCCTGCAAATCTCGACTGCAACTTTGTGGAAGACTGCCTATGGATCCTGCGCTGTGCTGACATTCCCTCTTATATGGAGCTTGGCCTTCAATTTGAAGATGGTAAACATAGTTAATGCTGCATCAGGTGACCATGGACCACCCCTCAGATATGCTGCAATAGACTTAGGCTGCTGGGGGCCATAATGTATTGAACATTTCTTCATCACTCACTTCTTTTTCACTTACCATGTGATCATACACCACTATTGCAAATTAAATTAAAGCATGTCACAAACCTCTGTGTATGGCCCTTTATGTAATGCTAATTTCCCCAATATGGTCCTTAGTAAAATTGAGTTTGAAACCCCTCCTTTAAAGCATTGCCAGTAAGGGGGAAGGTCTGTTGGAATCAGTTTAGTAAGACAGAAAAAGTCTAATTTGTTACAGCCATGAGTCCCTGAGAATAGGTTTAATAAGACAGAGTAATTAAAAATCACCAGTGTGTGTTTAATGTGGCCACACAAACTTTTTTTCTTTTTGTCTGTTAAATGTATATTTTTTGAGAACTATGATTTACAAGATTTTTGCCAATGTATGAATAAGTATATTTTGTGTGTGTGTGTGTGTGTGTGTGTGTGTGTGCGTGTGAAGAATTGCCATGCAGTAGTCATATATTATGCAGTAGGACTATAAATAAACTGAACCAGTGTGCTGAGATTTTGTTATGTGTCTCCACAATGTCTGACCACTGTCACCCTTTGGCTATCTAAAACTACACACGAAGGAGCCAAGCAACCCAGGGGCTTGTACTTCTCTGGAGTGGTTTTCTCTTGTTTTCACCCACTTGCAGTACGATTCGGCCCAAGGCCAAGCAGGCTGAAAGCGTAAGGGCAAGTCAGTGCCACATTTAGGTTTCCTCCAAGAGTCAGTCAGCCTGTTCACCCTAATGGATTCAGGATGTGCATCCAGCTCAGGATGCAGAGTATTAAGTGCTCTCTCTATGTCACTCTACACACGCCCTCACCTTTGTTTGTGGCCCAGGGATGCTCTTACAGTGAAGCAATTTAGAAGCGTCATTCAACCTGAAAGAGAGGAACCCAAGATAGAAGGGTCATGGAAAAGAAAATTATAGTAATGGGTATAAGAAGAGACAGTTATAGCATCAGGTTGGCACTTATTTTGTGGCCTCATTGATTTAGTTACATTTTCTTAGCCTTTTCTAGTTGCTCTTATTCAAGTCTTCTTCATATTTTCTGAAAAATTGGCGCAAAATCTAGATTGTTTCGGAAACAATCAATAACCAAAAACTAAAAGGCAGATACAGGAAATTATGCTAAACGTGGTGCAATCTAGTTTATCAATGTAGCCAACTCAACTCTTGAGATTTTCCTCTCTTTTTAATTTCTCTACAGAAATTGCAAAAAGGTTTCAAGTTTCAAGTTCTGTCTTTGAAGTTCTCAGAAGATACATAGCATCTTGCAATATCTTGCCTATGATTTCTTTATCTGATAAAGAAAACATAATCCAGATGTAAAAATTGTGTTAATGCTTAATTGAAAAAAGAAATTACATGAATAAAAATAAATAAACAAAAATACTGTTATCTATTTCTATCACTCTGAAATTTCTGTCATTTGAGAATGACAGGGAAAAAGCAAAGAAGAAAAAATAAAGCAGTAAAAACCAGTTTGCAAGATGAAACATATTACCAGAAAGAAAGAGGGATATAAATTATCACTAAACAGTGCTAACAAACATTACTACAATCTGTTGCACAACTTGCATGCTTACAGCTGACAAGACTAAAGTGTATTAGAAGCACTTACATCAGAGATGACATTTCATTTTTTCTCTCCAACAAAACCAGTGATACACACACGTCTAAGGCTTTATGCTGAGTATGCATTTCATCAACTTATTAAGTGATGTGACTTAAGTTCATCTCTGCTGTGATTGAAATAACATGTTTAACCCAATATGTTTAAGGGAGTGTTGTTTCCACAGGTCCATTTCACGTGGTGTATTGATTCATGGCATCTTGCAGAAAAATATGAAGTCATGTTACTTGACCACAACTGTCATTCAATAGGAGCAGTGTCACAGAGGTTACTATTTTCTTTAAAAACAAGTCGTATTACATTTGGATGAGCCAGCAGGAGAGCACTATCAAATTAATGTAACGTCTGAAAGCTTGACATGCACATTTGAGTAAATGAAGGCCACCAGAGAGAGAGCAAAGAGTGCATAACTGATTGGTACAGTGATAATTATGGTGAATTTGCCAATGATTGCAGTACCAGAGCTAATAAACTACTTATTAATGGTAGTGATCCTCCCTCGGTAACATAGACTTTAGCAGCTCATCAACCAAACTGATAGCTGTGTGAATGCATTGTCACACGCTTTCATCCTGCTCACCAATTAATGCCACTCAAACTTCATCCTGTTACATTTATTTGCAGATCTTGTTATAACACTGCATACTGACATTCTATACTCCGTTGCCTTACTGTAATCAGATCAGTACACATAAAACTCTTTGGTGCTCTGGCCAGGGTGCATTTCACAGGGACTGGAACCCTATTGATCAAAGCGTTCAGACATGTCCAGACCCTTTCCCCCAGTGCATCATGGTCCTGCTTGCTGAAGCCAAAAGAGCCTAACAACAACAAACATATCTGCCGTTGCTGCCTGTGTCTTTCTGATTAGCTGCCGGGGAGATATTTTTAGAGTATCACAGCCCCTTTGAAGAGGATGAAGAGCAGAGCCCAGCCCCCACCCCCACTCCCATGTCGCAGCCCCTTACCACTCTATATTTCAAATTACAGTCCAACATTCTTTGTGAATTTCTGCTCATTGTTGCCATACTGTCAGATTTATTTGACTTGTAATGGTTTTATTATCTGGTCACTTGACTCCCTTCTCACGTAGACTCCCTCCCTGTGCATACAGTGTACTAAAAGATACTTTTAAAACTGAAACACACTAGACTGATAGCCTGAAAGGTCCTGTATATATAGCTTAGAATAGTAATTTATGTCCAATAATAGATTAAAATGCTGTGCACAGCCATCCCTATGCTGTTAGGAGAGTCAGAGGCAATTGTGACAGGATATCTGCAATTATTTTAATAACTAAGAACTTATGATTAAATTCCCATTTTCAGTTGATTGACTCATATAAAAACAGCCACCATTTTCTTTGGTAATATCCATTAAGGACCGAGTAAACCGTTTCAACAATACAGCCTACGTTCAGAAATCATACATGTGTAAATATTTGTCCTGGAATGTATTTACTAAGATAAAGTTTGTACTCTGTTGCGTTACTAGATAAATCAGTTTATTGATTTCCTGAGATAATGTGCTCAGATTATTAAATAAACACCTGTCCGCCTTGAAATAATTCTAAGAACCATTTAAAGTAAATATAAATAGTGTTATTTGGAACTCGTGATAGGCTTACAAGTTCAGAGATTTTACACGTGTTAAAAGCACTAAATCTTAAAGTAAAAACATTAGTGCTCCTTTTTATTTCACGTACTATTTATTTGGTTGTCTGTATTACGGTTTGTGCACAAATGACACCAGTCCAGTCAACAGGCAGATTATTATTATTATTATTTTGTTGTTATTTTTTCTTAGGAAACATGTCTCAATCACACATGCTATTTTTATGTAACCACTTACTTTAGTAAACTCAGTAACCACATTGCAGTTACAATTATGTTGTCAATTTTGTTGGAAAGGTTCTTCAGATTTCTGAACATCGGACAGATAGAAAGACAAAAACATTTAAATGTGCCTTTTTCTTCCGGCGCACTTGGACTACAGTGAGCTGATGTCAGTTTGTGTGCAGAGGAGAAGGAAAAACGTGGAGGGATCTACAATTTTTGACAAGTGAGATATGAACATTACTTCTATTTTTATTCCTTGAAAGGACAAGAGCCTGATGGTAAAGTGGTTTTAAAAGAGGTAGTGTTAGCCAGTTTCATTCATGCAAACTACAGGTGACCATGTCTAACCTCTGGGGATCAAAGCAATCGCAAGGGATTTCTTGGAGCAACACCCTCCTGAGTGATTTCACCCAGTGATAGCAGCCAGCAGCCTATAGCAACCACTCACCAACTACTCAGGGAATACACATTTTTCTCTAGTGATCCCCAGTCTCTAGGCCTGAAGCCTTGGCAAAAGTGGAACTGATGTCCTTTTTTATGACTTGTGATGGCATTGAAACAGACCAGTTACATTTAAAGGTTCTATACTGATTAGTGATTATATTTAGCACAAAGCCTGAAGCACACTGACTTGCTTTGAAGTACAGGTTTGCAACACTCAGTGGAGCCAAACAACGATGAAACAGGAAGAATCCAAGAAGACAGCCCTGGACAGTTGGGCTTAAAATACAGTCTGCAAGGGATAAAAGAAGTGATGGAGTTAGTGCTTAATTAGAAAATGGAAAGGAAGTGCATATTTGATCAGATCGTTGGATCTGGAGAGGATATTTAGTGGACAAAACACCAATGAGAGATTCGGGAATGACAGGAGCAATCAGAAGTGGAAAGCATGCACAATTAACAAAATGTAGAAATGATTGAGACCCTGCAAAAATGTGCATAAAGATAAATGCAAAAAGTGCAAAACTGTACACAGTTTCAACATTTGGCGCCTGGTTTGGATGGAAAAACTTCGGTCTTTTGTGGCTCTCAAATGTTAGACTTATATTGAATAGTTCAGTGAAACATGAGACAAGAATTATTTGTCTCATTTTATTTCAATAATTTATTATTTAGAGTAAGTATAAGAACTGATAAGTACAGTACAATCCATTGCTTTAGCTAAGAGTGACAACAAACTGCATAAAACCATGTGTTAACAGAGCTTCATGGAGATTCCTGTGGCCAACACATGTGCTGACACGTTCATCTGACGGGAGTTATAAATGGAGAAAGGTATGAAAAACACAACCTGTCGATCATGCCTCCATTCTAACTGACAGATCAACTCTGAGCATGCCCACACAATCAGCAGCTGGTCCCACTGATGCCATTCAAATTAGCTGGATATTAAAGAATCCCTCGGCTGAAACTACATAAATTATACATAATGAAATGCAATTAACATTTTTATTCTGACAATTAAATACATTAAAGAGCCAGGCCTGTGAAAAGAGAGTGGCAGAGCAGAGGAGGTGGGCGGGTAGGGCCCGATGTATGAAACAGCTAGCTACCTTTAACGTTCACCAATACACTCAGTGAGTGTCTGCTCAAATGTTTACAGACCAATTAGTGCCAATAGACAGCCTCTCAATCAAACAAAATGCCAGGTTTGCATGGAATATTAAGTGGGTTATAATGGAGTAAGTGAGTCAATGAATGTTATCTTTGGAGCTCTTGGGGGAAAGCAGGGAGGAGTGGTTGGGGGTGGGGGGATAGGATGGGAGAGTTGGGGATAGGGTTGGGGATTTTGAGAATCTAGTGCCAGTATTACAACAAGCGTTTGAAATTTTTGGGTGGTTTTAAGGACTGATTTATCAGTGGAGAATTTAGCTTTTTGTTATTGCTGCTTTTATTCTAGATGATAGAGTGGCTGAATAGTCCACCAGCAAATACAATTACTCTTTTCACTGTTATATCATCTGGTGTTTAGCACCAGGTATTTCTAGGAAAACTTTCACATACAAACATTAAGCAGAGTAAAAGCAAAGTACTGAAGTTGCTTTTTGAAATACTTCGTTTTGCCAGTGGTGCCTGCAAAAGTTACTCATACAGGTGGGCAGGATAGGGGCCCCTGATAAGTGCCTTTACCCTTACATACTGTTTGGGTCAAATTTGGCTTGTTTTGACATTAGACAGCATTAAAAAATGTCCTAAATTTCATTCTTTAAGCATGAAATTTGATGACTTTTAAAATGTATTTCATATGAGATTTGATAGAGATTAGATTCAATAATGTGGGAAAATGGTGATTTAGGGGAATCTTAAAACTGTGAAACTAACACTAACACTATATGAAGAACTCCCTGAGTTCCTACCATATTTACCCAGGTTCATGGAGAGACAGGCACCCAATGGTCTTTGAAGGCTCATGGGGAATCTCCAGGCAGTGAAATAGTACAACTATACTATGCAGGAATGAAATGAATGTAAGGATTAATTTATAATTACCTGTACAGAAATTTATTAGAATTGTGTTTGTTTGGCTTTTCAAATAGACTAGGTATTTGTTTTCTCTTGAAGACTTATACATTTTTAAATTTTATTTTGTTATTGTTATTGTATCTTTATTTCAGACATATACGGTAAAAAACCGATGTATACAAGTACACATACTTGCATTTACATGTACAAATATGAATATATATGTAAATAGACACACGTATGTGCTCAGACAAAACAAAAAAAAGAAAATACATAAAATGAAATAGGGTCTAAATGACATGAAATTACAATTATTAAGTCTGAAATGGAGTAGGAAGAAGTATAACATACTTATTAGTCCCTACCCCATGCTCAACATTCTATTGAATCCCACTATTCATTGTTACCCCTAATTCCCATCATCACTTACCCCACACAATAAACAAGGAATGAAGGACATGTATTAACATAGCTACAGTGATAGATACAATTTAGCATAGTTACATATGCAATGGGTGATCAACTTTATCAGTTTCATATTCTTCCAAAAGGAGTTTTCGAAACATCTTTATGAACTGACTAATGCTTGAACATTGCTGTAGGTCCACAGGAAAACTGTTCCACAGTTTTTACCCCACAAATGGTAACACAAAAGGTTTTAACCTTTGTCCGTGCTTTAAGAGTCTTCAGATTTAATTTTCCCCTCAATTCATAGTCCCCTTCTCTGTCAAAAAACATCTTC